>APFE031196846.1:39610-51547 GCA_000404065.3 Pinus taeda | reverse complement strand
CAAATAATTTATTTTTAAAATTGAGTTGTAATAATATACATGTTAATTGCACTAAAATACACTTTCGACAAGCCAATATGAAGCACGATTGCAAGTCTTTCTATGTTCAATATTAAGTTAATACAAGATATATTTTATTTAATTTTGAGTATCGAAGTGGCTTGTATCAAAACTTAAGATTCTACTTATTTTCTTGGTATATGAAACTCGAAATCAAAATTTTTATATTTTGTAATAAAAGTATATAGAAAAAGATTTAGATTAGTGAAATAATTTTAATAGATACATAAACTTCAAAAATTAATGAATATCCATAAATAATATTAATACAAATCCAAAAATTGAAATAGTGAATGTATCAATAAACTATCCATATGAAAATATATAGAAATTAAAATATCACATGAACATCCATAAATTGAAATAATAAGCATCCATAAAATAAAATATTGTTCATCTACACATCCATAAACTATCCATGTATGAAAATATACAAATTTTGTATCACATGTGAATGTGCCCTATGAAATGAGCTTGAAAATATACAAACTATGCACTGTAAGTACGACCAAAACTCCAATGTGAGTTCTGTCATACAAAGTAAGTGTCCATAAGTCGACACTACAATATAATACATTCAAAATCAAACTAATTAGATAATTTTTAGATAGAGGAGGAATGACCTGTTATAGAGTTTTTTTGAACCCAACGTTTCAGACTACCAAGTGAATCCATCATCAGGGGATGTGTCAATAGATATTCTCCAGATCTTAAATCAAACTAATTAGATAGTTACTTGTACCACATTTTTAATTACATTTTTAATTACATATAGATGAATCTACTAACCTCAATCGAGTCCAAATGCAAGTTAGATGGGACGGGGGTCTGATGAATCTAGGTTTGGTGCTCCTTTGCTTATGGCTCAATGATTGGGGCCTACATTGATGAACCCACATCATCAGTGCCTATAAACCCAACATCCCACTCACGTGTCCACATAACATCAACATCAAAAACACTTCTTAAGGGTCTGTGTACACGATGGAAAAATTATAATTAGTCTATAAATTAATTAGAATATATGTGTAAATTAAAAAAAATTGTTGAAATCTTAGGAATAAAAAGGTTTACCTCAACCATTGGTCGATGTGGTTGTACATAGTGACTCTCCTCTACATGAGTGTTATGAGGTGGAGGAAAATCCATGGAAACATTCTCTGGGGCGAGATGGCCTGGATGATCAACTGCCCCCTTAGATAACCTCATAAGCTTATTCATGTAGCTGGCCTATGTCTAATTTTATCATTAACTTATTAATATAGATGTGATCTAATAAGAACTATAAATTAATATAAATAATTATGCATAATTTGATAATAAGAGTCAAAATTTCTGTATATATATGTACCTGGTCAGTGTCACACGGGCCATGCACCCTCTAAATGTTACGAATGACATCACGATACATACATACATATGTGAAATGGTGGTCAATGGTTAAACTCGCGAGAAATAAATCATCATATAAGGGCAATAGAAGGTCATTAGGAAATGGGGGTGGTCTTCTAATCTCTCCATCCAATGCAACACGTGCACTAATCAATGACGTCTGCATGCTTTCTACAATAGTATCTACGGTATCAGTACCGAGTTGCGACAAATCCTCTAGCTCTGTCGGTAATACCAAGCTCTAATATGGTAGGGGCAAGAATCTCATAGGTGGTGGTACATGCCCAAGGTCCCTAGGAGCCCCCTCATGATCATAGGTATGTCCCATGTTGGGTCCATAATAATGAGACCCGATATTAGTGTAATCTAACCTCATATGTAACATGAAATTTGCATATATATGTTTGGGAAAATAAATGATGACCTGGTCATGGTGGGGGAACTAGCCCCAAGCTCCAATGAATCAATCATACACAAAAGGGTATATATCAACATTCCTAAAATATTTCAGTGGAATCAGATCTCTATGTCTATTGGGGCGATCGGGAGGGATGTCAAACAACTCCCCAAGAACATCAATGTTCTTGGTGGCCTCTTTCACCACCTCCGAAGTATGTGGGCCTCTAACCTCATGCCCCCTAATCCTTTGTATGGATTGTGAGAGTTGAATTTATGGGCCCCCCCTCCGGTATGCCTTGATCAACCTATTGATTCTATTCAACATCAAAGACAAGCTACATCTAGTTGGTGAACTAGTAGGGATGTTACACAACTCTTGTATGATCCACGTATGTCAGGTCATAACATCCTCCAATGTGATATGAGTTGTAGCATCATCCCATTGAGGGATCAATGATGCACCGTGATCCTCAGCCTCGACCTGTTGAGGGTCTACAAATCATAAACATAATTTAACATATATAATTAAAAAACTAAAAGCATAATAACATATACATTAAATTCAAACACATCAATTGAAGGAACTTTAAAAATTAAAGACAATTTCAAGACATAAACACATAAAGTTTAAAAAATATTTAAAACCGTAACAGGTGTACCTGAAATAGGTGAAGAAGGTCCACTAGAGGTAGCATGATCATCAAATGAGACAGAAACACTACCTCTAACACTCCAACTCACATCAGAGGTAGGATCTATGAGTGGAATGTGCACTCTTAGTGGGCTACGTGATCTATCACAAGCCCTACCATGTATAACAGGTCCCCTTGCACTTTGACAACCTATAGTTTGGGTCCATATATGGGATGCCTATGCATATTACATATAATGCATATAAACTAATCCAAGAAAAAAAAGTAATCAAAGAAAAAGATATTGACTTAGAAATAATATTGACAAAAAAACCATTCCTAAAATCAAACAAAATAATCTAGCATGAAGTCCTAAACTTTAGAGTCCATTTTTTGAAAATTTATCAACCAAAGTATTGAGTTCCACATAAACACAATTGGAAGAAGTGATCAAATCCACCTTCACACTTTTTCTCGTCTCTAAATAATGCATTTTATTCATATGGCATAAATATGTAAATATATATGTAAAAAATTGCAATAAACTTATTTAATAACTAATAAAATTTCATGCCAACCAAATACTCCAATAGGCTTTAAGTTCTTAATCTTTGACTTTGACACATGACATGTACTAGGTGGAAGTACATGAAGATAATGTTTCTTGTACAACACACTACATAATGAGACAATATGGTACAAATTAGAAAAGATTCAAAATGTTTTTATTCGCTATACTAAATGCACTTTTCATGATGGATTTAACGTATATATCAATGATGCATTGTTGAAACATGAACATATATATATATATTATATATATATTATATATATATATATATATATATTATATAATATGTTATGTTTTAATAATTATGCTATGTTAAATGTTACAGTTGGCACAATACATTTTATGTTTAAACTATGTTATGTTATAAATTGTAGTTATAGTTATGTTACATGCCTCTCTCTATATATATGTTATGTCAAATAAATTCATGCTAATGATAAATAATTATAGAATTAAGTTATATATGTGAGAGAGAGAGAGAGAGAGAGAATGAGATGTTATAGTTATAATAGTTAAATTATATATCTAGTTATATAATTATGTTATGAACTATAGGTATAGTTATGTTACATGCTATATATATGTGTGTGTGTGTGATGTTATAACTTTATAATAGTTAAATATATATAAATATATTTATAATTGTATGGTTATATAGTTATGTTTGACTATAGTTATGTTATGTTGTAACATGTTATGTTCTGTTAATATTATAAATATAATATATGTGTGTTAAACAATTTTGTTTTATGTTAAATAGTCATCAAACTATGTTATGTTATATATGTTAAATGTTATGTTATAATTATTATAATTAAATATTATAATAACTAAGTAAAATGTTTTATTATAGGTAGTGATATATATATATATATATATATTTTTCTTTTTAAATTTAACTTCAAGGTTAATATTTTAATTTATAAAACTAATCCTATTATATTTGTATTAAAAAAATATTAAAAAATAAATTAATTTAAATTTAAATAATAAGTAAAAAAAATTAATTATTTTATAAAAAGAGATTCACTATGGGCGACCATATTTATCATTTCAATCTCAAGTTGGGTAATTTACTTATTTGTTTTAAGTTTTAGAGTTTTTAGTGGGTATACTTTTGGTCAAAATTCTTATAAATTTAAAATGCATTTTTGTAGCACCCCCTCTCTGGTCTACCCAAAATAACCATGCGAACCGGGGTAAACATGAGGAGAGATGTTACTACAATCCGATTCGACCTCCTATGTCACCTTAAGGAAGTGGAATCAACGAAAGATCACATATAATCATCCAACATAATAATCAAAAGCCTCAGGAGACAAGTCAACCACTCATATAGCCTGTCCTTGGGTCCCACTACTATTTTGTAGCTCTTAGGCCATAGTTTCTCTCATGCTATGGGAAAGAGAGTGACCAGAAACCCAAAATCTTTCTCATAGGCTTGCTTGCGAGTGACTGTGGACCATAATTTCTAGTTTTGTGCCAACGACCATGGGATTTAAGCCACTTTTCTAGCCCAAAATCTTGGCCTCTACCTAGAACTTATTGTAACTTCCATAATTCATTAAAAACATAACGAAAATGTTGATCAATAAAAAATCACCCTTAGGACTAGGCCTAACCATCCCTAATCAGGACTGACATTCTGTCAAGCGCTTGGCATCAATGAAACCTACAGGTCTAGGATACAAGGCATATCATAAATGATTGAAAAAACTTATAAAAGATAACTAGAAGGATCAACTCCTTGTCCATTGAACTACTACATCATCAATTAGGTCCTGCATCCATCCATTTAACAATTACAAGTAAATACATGAAATAAATATGACATGAATCAATCATTCAACCATGCTTATAACTAGCATAAAACCATATAAATATCAGAGATATTAAAGCCATTAAATCCACATATAAATCAATGCAAAAGTAATAGAAATTAGCTTTTATTAATCATAGGAAAGTCTGACCAGGTTTAGGACTTCCACGTACCACCCGACCATAGACATGGCTGAACCAAATCTCTATTTTAGCCAGTCACCCTCGTGCTATATTCCAAGTATGAATGTGGAATCTCATAGAACAACGAATCCAAAAACAACTAAGGGAATCCAAAGTTTAAACCAACTCCACCCTCATCAAACCGTGATCACACCAAAACTGTTGCCCCGATCACAACCGAGCAGAATGGGGAATTCCATCCAATATCCATCACTATCCTTGAGGAATTTTCTTTCTCCTTGTCTCTCAGGATTTACTACAATCCAAACCCGGATCACTAGGCCCTAAACTGAGACTGCTCCCTCAGGCTTTACTGTGTATCCTACCAAAACCTGTCAAGGGATTCCTACGCCTTTGGGAATGAACCTTGAGACCACCTTTGCCCTAGATTCTGAAATCCATCCGACAAACCGAAGCTAAAAAAATGAAATAAACATCCCAACGTACCATGGAATCTGGAAAAAGGTAAGGCTAGGCTGAAAACCATTGTCATAACCTAACAAAACCATGCCACTGACAACAAGAGAACCATACACCAACATTCAAAGCCATGCATGTCGAAACGAGCTAAGAAATCATGCATGCAAAATGTTACCTGCAAGTATTCATGTTGAAGCTACTTGATCTTGCTTTCCTTTCGTTGATCCTTGCTTGCTTTTCCTCTTCTTAATCCAAAATAGAATGCTCCAAGAAAACTATAAATGAATAAGAGAGTGGGAGAGAGAGAGAGATAATAATGAGAGAGCTCCAAAATTGAATTGACAAAAGGTTGGGTTGACTGAGCTTGAGCCAAGAGCTTACCATCTGATCCTTAGAAGCCTTTTTATTAATCAGGCCTCTAATTTCTTCATTTTCCATTATTTTCCTTCAATTTCCTCCTTACATTCAACCTATGACCTTTCACCTTAGTTTTCTCCTAATTTCCTTTATTTTCATAAATAAATGTGTCACAAATGCCTTTTCTCCTTTTAATGCCTTTTCCTTACCCTTTGCCAATTTTCCTTAGCCAAAACACACATACAGTGATTCCCACTGGGATATCTTTTCCCAACATTCAACTTGGAATACATGTCCCTTATCCACGGTCTTATTTTGCCTTTATTTACAATATTAAGTGGAGTTTTCACCAGGGATGTTACAGAACCCTCTCCCCTGGAGAACACCGTCGTTAGTGTTAAACCACACCAACACCTCAGCAACACCATTGGAAAACAAATATACTACCTATGGAGCTTTATAACTTAGCTCATTGCAATATTTACAATGAATGACCTACTCAAAAGTTAAACATCATGAGAACATGACCAAATAACAACCATATTGCATGCTAAAGGTTTATAACACAGTTCATTGGAGTATTTACAATAACCACATATGTGCATTTGCTAAACCAATAAATAAAAGGATACAATGGCCATATCAATCAACAAGGGAATCCAAAGGATCACACCTCCACCATCAAAGTAATATCAGGATTCACCTCCTTCCCAGGAAGTCCAAAATCCACTGCCATAGTCAAAGATGAATCTAATGTTTAGCTTTACAATCTTGCACCACTTTTCCTCATTATTCTAGGGCGCACTCCCAATGTTCATATGATTCCATCTAGCAATGCTAATGACAAAAACCAATATATTTGCGACCTTCCCCTCTCTGTTACACAGTCCCTCAGGAAATCCAGTCACCCACTTCCATGTAGTCACTCACCTTCCAAGTTCCCCAACATCCCCTATCTCGAGTGATCCATCCCTTGGCAAGGCTTCCTCGCATTAGAAGATACAAAACCAAGGCATACACCTTCCTCAAAACCATCATATCGGTCATAGCATGCTCTGGAAAATTGATGGACATTATTGGGTACCAGTGTCCGACAATGGACCTACTCTTGAAGTGTTTTAACATCATACTGCTAAATGTTCCAATCCTTTTGTTGGTGTTGTCAATTCTTTCTATCGATTTCAACCACCCAACCAAGCATGTTCATGTATTCCTATTGCAAGCACATAATTTCCATTATATTCAAATAAATTGAAATAATCTCAAATCATACCTCATTGGTAGCTCGTCAATAAGGTACACTTGCATTATGTTTTTTCACCCTGCGATTGTGAGAGCATGTGATTTCTTGATCCAAAATTTTGAAAAAACATTCCTTAGACGTGGACAATCTTGTTCCTTCAACATGTGCTTCCACTACATTGTGACCAGTGGAGTGGACGTCAAACAATATCGACGAAAAGTGTTTGCTGAAGAAAAGTAGTTAAATTTTATAAATGAAAATGAAGGTTTTTTCATAGATTTTGTGGTATTTGGGGAAAAAGTAATGCTTATTCCAAACCCCACAAAATTTATGTTATTTCAAAATTGTTAATATGTTTCATAAATTAAATTTATGTTATTTCAAAAATTTTAACATATTTGTGGAAAAGGTGTGCCTATTCTTAACATCATAAAATTGATGTAAACTTAAATTTGTGTACATTTTTTTTAATGTTTTAAATATGTTTTCTTTTAATAATATTTTGTTATGGTTTTTTTTTTCTTTTAAAATATTTGTTTTTAATTTTTAATTTTTTTAGTCGTTTAAAAGGTTTTAAGCTGGTGTAGAGTTACAACACACAAGAAGTTTTTTAATCTTATGCTTTAACGGCTGTGCTATAATAATTATATTTGATTTCTTTTTAATCTTTCTGGAGTGAGAGGGGTGGTTTACCCCCATACAATTTACCATACACAAAATACAGAAGCGAAACTACAATTTCCAATATTTCATCAATATAAATAATAAAATAATCTAATAAATACTTTAATAAAAAAACCACAAAATCAAACTTATGTATTGTTTATAATATATAAGTTAATTATATACACCAAAATACCACTTTATGTATTATACGTAATAATTATATTAATTAATCAATACATAGGAAATATAATAATAAATAAAAATAATAGAAATCATATCTTCAAAAGTTTTAAATTTGTATTTCTTATAGCTTAATTTTTTATTTTTTTATAAATTAATTAGTTCTCCATAATTATATTACTAATATTTATATAAATTTAAATTACATTATATTTTGTGAAGCTTTTTTTCCCTTTTCTCTTCTCGTATACAAACATTTTTTTGTTTATATTATTTTTACAACAAAACCAATTTTTTTGAGTGATGGTTTTTAGAATGTTATAAATTTAATTACTAAAAATCATGACGTTACTAATAATATTTTTAGATGTCATGATCATTGTTAAGATTTTGGTTTTAGGGATGTTAGTTGTCTAGGTAGCGATTTCAAAAATCTTATAATATTCTTGCTATAAAAAAGGGAGTTGGTATTGAGAGCACCATTTTTTTTATTGGAGAGATGATTTTAAGGTTTTGGTTGTAAACTTGTTGTGCAGTTTGAAAGTTTCAAAGAAGTTGCATTTTTAGCCTCAAAAAAATATGTATGTTGCACCACTTTCCAATTTGATGGTTAATGCTAAGATCCAATGATGTTAAAGTCATGGTTGCAAAATTGGGGTAATTTTAACCTAGTAAAAGGGAAAATATATTGTTAGTAGTACATTGTTATGAAATTGGAGTAAAAAAATCCATTAAGTGTGACCTCTAAAAAACAGGAAGGGGGTTCTCATCAAGTTGATAACTATGTTAAATTCCTAGATGTACATTTGATGTAAGAAATTTCAATGATTGGACAAGATTTTACTAAAATTTTATCAAAATTTTATAGAGATTTGTACCCCACCCATTGAATGTACAATGAATCTAGTGTTATCAATTTTAGTTTTTAGTAAGCTATCTCAAATAATATGTGATCTAAGAAGTTCAATGATTATGGTAGACTTGAGTCAATACGGTAAGATGATATCATTCTTTAGTAAGAAGTTGAATGATGTGAAGAAAAAGTGTCATGTTTGTGATCAAGGGTTCTATGCCATTAAATTTCAACCCTTGAAGAAATGGAAGCACTATTTTCTACCAAAGGAATGTGTTTTGTTTACAGAACACAAGGCACTATATTACATAAATAGTCAAAGTAAGACAAATTAGAAACTTTTGAAATGAGTAGAGTTTTAGAGAGTTACCCCTTTCTCTTAAAATAGAGTTTTAGAAATGTAAAAAGGTAGTTGAGGCATTAAGCCAAAGGCCAAAGGGTGATGTTTTTAAATACAATTAATATTGAAGTTGCTAATTTGATAGCATGGAGGAAGTGTGCAAAGAAACATGGAATACGAATAGGGCGCCATATTTGGATTTCCACATCCACATAGTGTAGGTTTAAATGTGCATTTTAGAGTGGATAAAATCAAGGTATTGGTGGATGAGACTTATTTTTGGCCCAGTATCAATAAAGGTGTCAAGAAATTTGTTGAGTGTTGTATAATTGTAAATTTTCCAAGGGGGGGAGCTAGAGCAATGGATTATGCATTCCTTTAATTGCACATGAAAAGCCATGAGAAGAAATAAGCATGGATTTTCTTTTCATATTGGATAAGACATGGAGAGGTCCTGATTCAATGCCATTGGCATCGAATATATTTTCTACTATGGAACATTCCATACCATGCAATAATATCAATGATATTACACATGTGGCTATGATATTTTTCCGAGAAATTGTAAGGTTGCATGGGCTACCTAAGAGTATCACTTTAGATAAAGATACTCAACTTATTGGACATTTTGTGGGACTCTTTGGAAGAATTTGAGTTCTAGGTTGTAGTATACTGCAACTTATCATCCATAGATAGATGGTCAATATAGATAGTTAACCAAATTATGGGAAACTTTTTTTTATATTGGAGAAAAACTAGGTTAATAGGATTTCATTGTAGCTAAAGTTGAATTTTCTTACAACAATTCAATGAATAGATCAATTGCTAAAAGTCTAGTTTAGGTAGTATATGCAAAGTATCCAAAGGGTGTTGTACACTTTCTTAAGTTGCCACAAGGTGAGGATAGGAAGAAAATTAATGTAGATAATTATGTAGAAAGCATGCATGACATTCATGAGAAAGTTAGAAAGAAGTTACAACAAAATAATGCTAGCTATAAATAAAAGGAATATTTACATATGAAGTTGAAGGCTTTTGAAAAGGGTGATGGTGATGGCACATTTGAGGAAGGATAGATTTCCCAAAGGAATTTACGACAAAATCAAGTAAAAAAATATTGATCCATGTAGTATTTTCAGAAAAATATATGATAATGCCTATAGGTTAGTGTTGGCAGTGTTGAATGCCGCCAACATTGTAAGGGGATCTCCCCGATGTGAAGTCCCAATTAGACCACACACCGTTTGGTGTAGGAGTCCCATCTGAGCATATAGTCTGACCACCTTTGGAAAGGTTTGAAAGATATGTCTTGGTTACAATTACACATAAGGAAACACGACAACCTTTTGGGCATAAAGTATGTAGGATTTGTGAGACACCCAATGTATGGTGCTTGAGGGAGACTTCTACAACTCGTAAAGGAAAACGAGACCCCGATTAGAAAATTAATAGTACTATTATAAAGGGGGACCCAAGAAGGAAGAGAAAGGCTTGTTGATTACTTGTAGATTAGTCCACATAATAACCAACAATCATTAAAGCATAATAACATTCATTCAATAAAAACCATAGATAAGCAATGAATTAGTTCATTAACTTAGTATGTAATTAAAGCAAAATATATCATAAACATAACACAAATAGTCCTACTATATCTACGATACATGTATGAAGAAGTGTCGGCTCATAGAGCTTCTGATTAATAATGAAAGATCCCAAGTACATTGTTACATGAATGAAACACTATACCTAGTTGTAGAGCATGAAGCCACAACTTGATTCTCCAAAGAATGATCTATATCCTATGCACTACAAGATAAACCAAGGCAAGAACCCAATCCTTTTTCTTGAGTTATGAGGAGTTGTTTATAACAAATAATAATGAACTTTGAGCTTCCTCATGACTCTTCAAATCCTATGACTATTCTATGATCGAAACAAAGAGAGACGAGTGTTTTTAGATCACCATAGTTTTGCTAACTTTGCAAGTCAAGAAGGATGATATTCTGGCAAATATGGAAATTAGAATGAACGTGAATAAGAGCCATGCAATCCAAGAGAAATCGCTTTTCATCTTCAACTTTCTTAATGTCACAATTTTGTCCCAATGTGTTATGGGAATAGACCAATGCGTTCTTATCTTGACAATGCTCATTTTCTTCTTACCTTGGCAATGCTCATTTTCTTCTTAGCATTAGTCAAGATAGAAAGGTGATTTTGGTTTTCTAGATTGTGGTTGATCACCTCCTTATAATATCTTAGCTTAATTTTCCTCTCTAACTCCATATCACCTCACAAATTATCCTTAAATTTGGAAGTAATAATATTCTTAATATTATCCTTATTCTTCAAGATGATCTCCTCCTTTGCCCCCCAGTGGTTTAGCCAAAATTGTACATCCTTATGCTAGCCTTGTTAAGTAGGAGGTTGTGGTTTTGGCTTGAGTTGGAAGCAATTTTAGGATACCATTTGGCTTCCATGTTGTATAGCTTCTTCTTGTACATAGATACCTAACCATAGCCATGATTTCAATGGGGAAAAGGCTATATGGTAGGGAGTATTTCCTTTAATCTTGAAGTTGTAGGTTATAAATTGCTTTTGAGTAGCTCAATCTTCCTCTACAATTCTCCAAATATATGTTTAAGAGCATAACTACTTTTAAGGTGAATCTCAACCTTTTATCTGTAACTACTATTAAGA
Organism: Pinus taeda; assembly: GCA_000404065.3. Lineage (NCBI taxonomy): Eukaryota > Viridiplantae > Streptophyta > Pinopsida > Pinales > Pinaceae > Pinus > Pinus taeda. The sequence goes on along the minus strand of APFE031196846.1, from coordinate 39,733 downwards.
ATACTCTAGAATATTTTGTGAGGTTAAATCCCTACCATCCACCTAATAATTATTAATAATTAAATTAAAATATTGGAAGCTCTATTCCAAAATAGACACATCTATCAACCTCATTAACTAAAT
>APFE031196846.1:14203-38783 GCA_000404065.3 Pinus taeda | reverse complement strand
CCTATATACCATGTAGATAACTTTATAATTTAATTACAAAATTTATATCCGTGTTTTTTTTCTCATTTAGAAAAGAAAAATGCATTTTAAGTTAATCCATAATCCAATTGGAATGTAAAAAAAAAATTATAATCACTTTGATTTAATCACTAAAATATTCACAAATAATTTGTGAATAGCTAATTAAGGGGTATTACATTTGTATCTATTACTCAACCTAAGATTTGTATCTATTACTCAACCTAAGATTTATCACTTTTGAAACTGTACAAGGTCACCACTATCAACCACAATAATGTTAGCTACAAAACTACCAAATAAACTTAAATCCATAATTTTCCAAACTCTGGATAGGAGAGCAAATGACCGCTGAACTACATGCAGAAGGCTAATTGAACTTCAAAAAAAATATTCGATTCATATGTGTTTACATTAATTTGAGTTCCTAAGTTAAAATTTCCTTACCTCTTTGGTCCATCTTTAAAAGTACAAGCCCAACAAAAATACTATACGCATAAAAAGTTTAAGCTAAAAATTAAATTTAGGGTAGTGTTGTCCATGCTTAGCACTAAGCTTTTACATTATAGTTGTTGAAACGTACAATAAAAAAAATAAATTTTGTCTAACGCTTAGCCCTATGTTTTAGATTATAGTCGTTGCAATTCAATTGACTACTGGTAACATTTTTAAATGTACAATTCAAATGTTATAATTGGATTGATAAATAATTATGATAAAATCCGATTGGCTTTACCTTCTCTCTCCCATCACTTTAATCAACAGTTTCAGCACGATATATATATATTACTTATATATTATATATATTTTGTATTCACTGGGACTATATATATACATATTTCAGGAATTTTGCCGAAAGGATATGACTGTGGAGTGGATCATGCCACAATCTTTATAGTTTAAACAAAAATGAACATGACCTGTATATACAACATGTATGCTTGAATAGATATTTCAGATCTATGTATAGAATGCAAAAAAAGAATCATGACTGTAGAAAATATGTGCGCATATCTTAACAGTGTGTTAAGCCATTGTATAAGGATTGTGAAGAAAAAAAAACATATTAGATGTTTACCAATATTTGAGAATCATATACCTGGGGGACAAAAATCCTGGATCTAGACGTTGTTGCTACCTGTTCTGATCTGCATCCTCCATATGCCTTGAGGAGATGTAAGGCCCCTTTTAGATAGTGCATCGGCTTCTTTGTTTTTGCTCATGTCAATATGAGAAATAAAATAGTCCCTCCTGTTGTTCCATAACGTTGCAATCCTGTCCAACCATCCAACCAGATAAATGTTTTTTATGTCGTGCTTTGACAGAACATGGTCAATAATTCTCCTCGAGTCTCCATAGATTTTCAAATTCGAAATGTTAAGGAAGATACAGAAGGAAAGGAGTCCCGTTAATGCCACTGCTTCAGCTCTGTTGTTAGATCCCGGACCAACATTCCAGTAGATTTCAATGGCCTGATCATTTGTTGTTCTGGTGTATACATCACATGCACATATCCCTTGTTGGGCAGCTCCATCGAAAAAAGCACATGGGGAGTTTGTGGTCGAAAAATCTGGGGGATCTCTTCCATTCCTAATTCCATTTGTTGTAGTGGTATGATTCCTTCCATATGAGTTTCTATTCTTTCCGGTCAATTCGAGGGCGTTGTATAGTGATAATATAGACGCTACAACAGAAGCATATGAGTCCACTTTAGAACAGAAAATCCTGCCATTCCGCCATTTCCATATGGCCCAAATGGCCAGTAAGGGGATGACTCTCCGTTCTTTGTTCATGGTGCTCCATCTATAGAAAGCTTCAGTAATCGTTGGGAAAGAACAGTTGGTGAAGCCATAGTGTGAAGCAATGTTCTACCATATGGGCTGCACCTGAGGGCAGGTGAGGAAAAGATGTAGATTATGTTCAATGTTTTTCCTGCAAAGTGGACAGATGGCGGGCCCATGCCAATTCTGTTTCTGTAAATTTTCCCAAGTAAGGTTTCTATTGTAAAATACCAACCATGCGAAGATGATGATCTTTGTGGGGCATCCCGTTTTCCAAAAAATATGGGGAAATAACTCTCCAGAATTTGCTACCTCAGAAATAATCAACTGCAAATAGATATGTTTTACCTTTACAGTCACAGATCCATCCAATCCCTTCCATATAAGAAAATCTTTATCCTGAGAGCGAAATATTCCGTGGCCACATAAACTAGATACAACAGAATTCCATTGAACCTCCATGTCATGTTGGAGTTGTAGTTCATTTGTTGTTTTGCACATAAGGATAGCTCCTTCCCATTTCCGAATGGCGTTGGCCCAGAAAAAGATCCCCCTATTGTGAAGCGCTCTCATCAGGCGAGGGGATACATGAATTTTCCCTGCCCTTCCAGAAAATTCATCCCTTCCAATCATTATCTTTGCTCCCGACTAGAATTTCCAAATAAGATTCTGTCTGAAAAATGGTTCCAATTTCCTGAAGCCTCTCCATATGGTAGATCCAAGTGTGGACCCAATGTGGTTTTCCCTGATCCAAAAAGATATATCCCTGTTGTTCATGTATTTTGCGCGGATGGCCAAGCTCCATATCGAGTCCCCCATAATTTCCCTCCACATAGTTTTGCACAATGGTGCTCTCCTGAATTGGGATAAATCTAATATGCCCCATCCACCCAAATACTTTGGCCGCGCCAGCACTGATAATTTAGATAAGTGGAATTTATATAGATCTTTGTCGCAACCCCTAATAAAATTGGCAATCATCCTGTTTAGATTTTTGATTATAGCGGATGGAATATAGAACAGGTGCGCCAAATAGACCATTGTTTGGACGAGAACTGTTTGTGTCAGAAGCATGCGGCCTCCTTTTGATAAACACAAATATTCCCATGCAGCGATTTTCTTATAAAATTGATCTGCGATCCAAGTCCAATCCATTACCCGGTACCCTACTGTTTTCAGATTGAATCCCAAATATTTAAGTCCATTCCGAAGAGGGATAGCTTGGATGTTAAACAACCGTGTAAGGAGTTGGATAAAATCTCCATTTATGTCCTCCACATGGAAGGATGATTTTCCTTCGTTTACAATCATACCAGATGCACTTTGAAATCTTCCCAATATATCATGTAAGCACATCCAGGAAGCTCTGCATAGAATAGCAGATATGAGCATGTCGTCGACAAAAAAATTGTGGGATATGTATATCCCTCTACAAATAGGAAGGGGCCGGCAGGAATTTTGTTGAGTCGCCTTCTTGATATGGAGGCTGAGAGAATCCATTACCAGAATAAATAGGAGTGGAGACAAGGAGCATCCTTGTCTAAGCCCCCTGGCAGCTTTAAAAAAAGGGGTGGGACAACCATTAATCAAAACAACATAATTTACCTCCTCCACGCACGCCATGATCCACCTGGAACACCTGTAATCAAGACCAATCTTGGCTAGAAGACATCGAATATAGCCCTAGTCCACACTGTCATACACCCGTTTTAAGTCTATTTTTAATATAGTAGCTTCCAGTTTCTTTGAATGTATAGAATGCAGAGCTTCTTGAGTGAGGGCCATGGCATCCATCATATTCCTATCCTTTGGAAAGCCATGTTGTTTAGGTGACAGATGCAAGGATAGCACATTCCTCATTCGAATGGCAATAATTTTTGAGACCGTCTTGTAAAGTACATTACATAAAGAGATTGGACAATATTCTAAGAAGGATGTAGAGAGTGTTTTTTTAGGAATCAAAGCAATGTATGTGGAGGTTATGCGCTGGTTGATATGACCCTTTAATCTTGATTCCTCAACCATATTTAAAATTCCAACCTTGAACAAGTCAAAGAAATGGATGAAGAAGTCTACAGACCAACCGTCTGGCCCCGGGCATTTATCCTTCTGGAAGGATTTCATAGTCGCCAACAATTCATCCTCAGTGACTTCAGAGAAAAGGGTAGTGTTTTGATTTTCATCGAACATAGTAGGGTATAGCTCAATGCCCCATAAGATATCTTCAATTCGACTGCTGATATCTCTGCTGTAGGCCTTTTTGAAGAATTTAACAGCTTCACGAGATATATCCTCCTGAGTAAAAAAATATTTTCCAGCTTCATCCTTTATTTCCCATATTGTGTTTATCTGCCTTAGCCTATTAGCAAACCTGTGAAAAAACTTGGTGTTTTTATCTCCCTCCTTGAGCCATATAGCACGGCTCTTTAGACGCCAAGTAGATTCCTCCTCTACTAATTTTTTTTGCTTCCTTTTTTCAAGGTCCCATATCTGTTTTCGAATCTATGAAGTAATGGAATCACTTTTGAAACATGATGATAAAATGTGCAATCCTTTATCAATTTCCTTCAGTTCCTTTCTATTGAATTCCGTTTTCTCCCGCTTCCATTTTTTAACCTTGCTGCGTAGAAATGCCATGCGGATAATAAAATCCGATGTCTGATGTTGAACCAGGCCAAAATATCACTGCCACGACTCCTTTATGAGCTAATTGAAATGTTCATCCAAAAGCCATGTTTGGTTGAACTTGAATGGGAAACCGGATTTGTATTCATCATTGTTCCATTGGATATATATAGGGCGGGGATCAGAGATGTGCGTGGGAATAATTTTCATCGAAGGCAGACCAAATCTATCAATCAGTTTTTCGTGGAGGATATATCTATCCAGTGTTTTGGCCAAGAATGAGTCATTTGACCGCCCGTTGTCCCAAGTGGGTCCTTGACAATTCGACTGTATGTCAATGAAATTATTTTGGATGATGGCATTGCGAATCATGCGGCCAATCGGGTTAATTTTTCTTCCATTGCCCCAAATCTCATCATTACACAATGTGCTGTTAAAATCACCCCCAATCATCAAGGAATCAATATCAAAAAGTTCAGATGCTAGAAATTTTTCCCAGATTGGAAAACGCTATCTATGAGGGGCATATATATTTAAAATGTGCACTGGATCTGGACAATTACGAAAATATGCTATGATGAGGATGCTTGCAAAACATTGAAAGGCAACCGCTTTGATCCATTTAGGGTTCCATAGTACAGCTAGACCTCTAGACAAACCTACGGCATCAGTAGCCACCATGTGCCAAGTAGGGAACATCCTTCTAAAATAAGAAATGGTTTGAGTACAATCGTGCATTGTTTCCTGAATCAAGAGCAATCTGGACTTTGTAGATTGAAAGAGGTCCCTCAGAGCCATAAACTTAGGGTCTGCTCCAATGCCTCGAATATTCATAGACATGATGTTATTCATTTCAGTCATCAGATGGCCAGCAAGCTCTAAGAGGCCCTTTTGTAGAGAAATCATCTGAAGTGATTTCTGAAACAGGAATGTCAATCAGATTTAGGTCCCTGGAAGCCATATCCTTTCTTCCCTGTCTCCCGCGGAAATGTCTACTTCCTTGCTTTTCTTTGCGCCGAACAATGATATTTCCGGAAAACTTTGGGCTAATGACAGGGGAAGGAGAATGGTCAGGTTTATGGATGGTAAGGGGTTTCAAATTTAGAGATGCCCAATTCAGCAGTAGGTCTATATCACAGTCAATAGAATTTATATCAGAGGACGTCAGGGAGTTATATGGAGTAAAAGACTCACGAATAGCCTTTCCTTTAGGATCATCTCGATAGGTCCCGACAGGAGAAGGATTCCTAGTGGGAAGGGAAGTGTCACGCCCCCAAGCCTACGGTGGTCTTTCAACCGTGCCTGCGAGGTGTGGCACCACCACACACTTTCTTTTTAACAATACTAATGTATGTGGACTATGCCTAATTCACAACCAATAACTTAGTTTGTTTTTCGCAACCAAGTAAAATGCATTAAACCTTTATATCAATGAAGCCCATAATCATTCATTATCACAACAATTATGAAAGACATCAATTGCACGATATAAAGGGGAGGGGCAGCTCCCGAACAGTCTACCCAACAATGTATTATATATCAATTTTACAACAGTACAACGCTCAAGTGTGCTTGGCAAACTCCAAGCCAACACTTAGCCAAATTTTACAATCATAGGCAACTTGCCTTTACATAAGAGAATGTACACCTTTGCACCAAGAGTGGGTGCCCACCCGGGTCACCAAGACACTCTACACAATCCTGCACATCCGCATGTTCCAAACATCACTCACAGCACTCTCAATCAACCAACGACCAAGTATAAACTCTGCGCACTCTTCATGTAGAGCGCATGAGCTATGCGCATCCCAACCTGTGCCCTTCACTTGCTGTGCGAAGATCAAGAGAGAATGAGCGATGTTCGAAGTTGAGTTTTGAGCGTCCAATGCTCACATACTTATATGCCTCCCAACATAGGCGAGGGGTGGGCGAAGCCCCTTGGCCGACGCCCCAAATGCCTCTACGCAAGCCCCCCAACCGTTCAACACTTCGTTCGGCTTCTCCACATGCGAACGCCTTCCACGCCATATATATTTTCCTCCAACACTTAGTCGCATATGCACATACCCGCCTTTCGTCGCAAGTTTGTCGCTTTTCCTCCGTAGCGTGCGTCCGTCGTGCGCACCCACCCGCGTGCCCTCCATGTACGCCTGCCCGCCGGTTCACTCGCGCACCCTTGTGTGCGCTCACCCACGCGCCCTCCGTGTGTGTTCACCCGTGCACGCCCGTTTCACCATCGTGCGCCCTCTGCTGTTCGCCCGAGTCGCTCGTCGCACCCGCGCCCAACGTTTGCCCGGGCGCCTATTGCACCCATGTGCCCATCGCACCGGCGACCACCCATGCGCCCAACGCCTTAGCGCCCGAGGTCTTTACAGGAAGGGTTGACAGCAGGGGACTGAGGGGATGATGAAACGTATTGTATGGGATGGGATGGGCCAGCCAATGACGGTTTGTCAATCGGCTTGGGGAGAGGAATGGTCTCATCCAAGGAAGGTTCGGGAGGAGGTAGAGGTAAAGAGAAGCATGGCACGGGTGAAGGCGAGTCAATGAGAGGCCGATGAGAATGCTTGGGAGTGATAGCAGACCGGGGAAAGCATACATATGGTCCAATATCCTGACCGGGCGGTCCAGCAAACAACAAACGAGATTGCAAGAGACTAGAGGATCTATCCTTGGACGATCCTTTTTTTGGAGAGAACCGGGATTTCTGATTAAATGGGCCCCGAAATGGCTCAACACTAAGAGGTTGAGCCAAATGTTCACATGTAAAAGAATCATCAGATTTCTTCTCTGGAATGTTCTTATTTTTGTGTTTAAAACGCAATTTGTGAGGACATTGAGAGTGGGGATGGCCAGTTCTATGACACGCCGAGCATCAAAATGGTACTCCCCAATAGTCCAAACGCTGGTGGACATTTGACATATCCCAGTTTAAATCAATCATTTCAGGAAAATCACCTCTAAAACCCTTCTCAATGAGGACCCAAGCTACACGTTTATCCTTTGCACCAATGCATCTGGGATCAGTGTATATGAATCTTCCCATAGTGTTACCAATCTTTTCAATTGATTCTTTGTTCCATAGCTCGATGGGTAGACCAGGTTGCTTAAGCCAAATGTAATTGTTTTGAGGGGTACACCTTAGTAGACTAAATCCTATATCCCACCTATAAAGCGCCAGAAAACTTCTGTCCTGGACCCAAGGTTTGGAGAAGATAATCTCAAGATCCCAATCCCGGAGAAAATGAAAACTAAACCAATCATTCATAAAACTTACAATAGTAGGGGAGTAGCCAAGCAAGGGAGCCCATTTGGCCGCGATCCAGGTTCTGAAAAATGACTCCTCCATTGACGGGAAATGCCAACGCCCCACTAAGGATCTCTTATGCAAACTCAAAATTTTGTCAAGTAATAGAGGCCCATCCAAGTTAATGGCTTCAGGTGGTGGAGAAGATTTTACCGGCTGGTTATGTTTGCATTTAGGGAGGGAAACAGAGTCGCCATCCCTAAGAGACAGATCCTTCTGAGTAGAAAGCAAGATATCCTCATACATCGTGGCAACCCATTCAACATTAGTAGAATGGCTGACGTGGGCTTTTTCTGCGTCTAGAGTGGTCCTCACCAATGCTGAGGCCACAGAGTTGTCAAATGGGAAGTCCATACAGAAGGACAGCAACAGAGATCTTGAGGCCAAAAACAAGATTCCCAAAGATAGACCAATCAGGCAAAGTACAACGAGGCTTATTCAAAAATAGGGAAAAATCCAGATTAGTCAAAAAAAGCAGTACAACATCATCCAGAAAAGGATGGGTTCAGATGAAGAATTTAGCGATAGACGGCCAGAGAAAGATTTCACGTGATATCAGAAGCTTCCCATTTGACAGAAGGATAAGGGTGAACCTTCTTGAGTCTATAGGGGAATGGGATATCGCTGCGAGCATTAATCTAAAAAAGGATAGAGATGAGGACCCCTATTAATGGCAGTCATCCGATCATCGGCAAACTGAAAAATTCAAATTTTTCGGCACCCAAAAATAGACAGGCAGATACCCTGTGCTGAATAATGCCTCAGGAATTCGGACAAACGATGTAGCAACAATAAATCTCATATACACACCACCAAGGACCAATTCTAAGACAAAAGTCCAAGCATGGTTTGGAGATAATGAAGAATTTCTTAAAAGATTTAAAGATTGTCCCCCACCAGCCTAAAAAATCTAACCCCGACATATATAGAGAAACCAGAATAACAGAAGAAATTGAATAGATCTTCTTTGCGAGCGGAGAGCACCATGGACCGCTTGTATATGTGTGTCGTATACCAGTTAAGCAGGAGCTATAGAGTAAATATTGCAGCTACGGAATTAAAGCAACCACCTGAAGGATGGACGGTGGATATAGGAAAAGGAGCCGCAGGAAAAAGTTCCACACTCCCATCCAGAAGAGCCAGATAAGGAGCAAATGCATCAGTCCGTGGCCAAGAGATGGAATATATGGCAAAAGGGAAACGCTATAGGAAAAGGAGCAGAGCCAAGCGTCGACTTATATGATGTAAGAGGCAGGGTGTAACGCCCTTGGTGAAGTGCGATGGGCGGGCGCTGGGAGCCCGGGCGTGCACACTCCGGGCGAGCGTGCACGACCGCACGCGGGCGGAACGCCGGGCGGCTTGAACAATGATGCGACATTTTTGCGAGCTGCGATGCGACGTTTGTGCGAGCTGCAGTGCGACGATAGACTTGCGACACTTGGAGAATGGCGTGGAGCGTTGGAGGACTTATACCGATGATATGGAGGCGTTCGTATGGGGTTGGCCGACATGGTTCCAGGGCGTCGTTGAAAAGTGCAAGCCATGGTTTAGGGGGTCGGCTAGGCAGCCACCACCCTTGCTACCAAGCGTATATATGGATGAGACTTGAGCGTTCAAAAGATCATTCAACGCACTTGATCATATGCACTCCTCTCTTGGAGTAGGATACTTGTGCGTAGATTTGAGGAGAGGATGAGCACATAGCTCATGCGCTCTCCTTGGTGAGTCGCACTTGGAAACGCTCTTGGTGGGAGGTGAACGCGGTGGGCAAGACGTGCCCGAGGTGATCGTGCGGAGGGTCGATTTGTGTGACGGCTTGGCGTGGGCATCTTAGTTACTCGAGTGAGCGCCCGCCCATCGTGCAAGTGTGCATGAAGACTTGTTGGAGTGTTGGTTTGTGGACCGAGGTGTGCCTTGGTGGGAGGCACCCGTGTGTGGCGACTTTGAGGTGTGCCCGAGTTGGGCAAACGACATGACGGTGCGACGGGGTGAACGAAGGTTTGGTGAGTCGTGCAGCGACCGTGCAGAGGTGCCGACGAGCTAGGCAACCGAGTTTGCCAATGTTGTATATTTGGCTAAGTGTAAATTTGGGGTTTCCCAAGATTTAACTTGTGCATTGTAAAAACGAAAGATTGTATAATATATTGTTGGGTAGACTCATATTGTAGGGAGTTGCCCTCCCTTTAACTATTGCATTTCTTTTATATAATGTTGTGGATAATGAATGTGTATGGGTGTTCATTGGTATAAAGGATAACATAATAATACTTGGTTGAGAATCACAAACTAAGTAGGAGAAAGTGAATTTAGGTGTAGTCCATGTGCACGAGTATTGTTAAAAAGAAAGTGTTTGGTGGTGTCACACCTCGCCGGCACGGTTGAAAGACCACCGTAGGCTTGGGGGCGTGACAGTTGGTATTAGAGCTTCAGGTTGAGCAGGGTTGCTCGTGACGAAGTGACAGTGGAAACAGGTACTTGCAAGTGAAGGAAGCTAGTTTCACATACAAGTGGAACAAGGGTCGATTCATGGTTGCAGGGTGCTTGGTGAAGCTGGTGAAGGATGGAACCGGGTGTCGTAGAGTTGGGCAGGCGGTACTACGTGTTGGTCATACGATTTGGGCACTTGTCAGGTGGGCAAGTGGGACTGTGTGTGGGCATGTATACATGGTTTTGGCGTCTGTGGACCAAAAGAAGTACGAACTGGGGAAGACGAAGTACAAGGCATGGTAGGTTTGGAAGAATGCGAAGGGAAGCTCTTGTTTACCTTATACAGGGTGAAGCAGATGAAAGAGGAGAATCCTCGAATTTGAGAGAAGCTTGCAGTCTTGGAAAAGAATGTTGAAGATGAGCTTCTTCAACTTAGTTGGACAATGGAGCAAGATGAAGCTGCAGATTGTGCAAACAAGGAAGAGGAAGCCGTGATAGTTGAAGATGTTGCAGACATGATCATGATGGAGGATGAGCTTGAGATTGATCAAGTTGGACCAGGATCGTGCAGTTTGCAGACATGGATGGATGAGGATACTCATATGGAGGAGCCTCGTGATGATGATGATGGAGTAAGTATTGATACCTGTGTTTCATTTGAGCATTTGGTAGATGGATCGTATGCAGGGAAGGGCAAAGCTAGTTTGCCGATACATGGGAACATCTTACCATGGATGTTTATGATGAGACCTTGTATGGAGAAGCAAGGATTGTTGGTTGTTGCAGGACTTGTTGGGGTTGTTTGTAACCTTATGGTAGAAGGTACAAAGGCCCGTGACAAGGGTGGAACTTGATGATCGTTGTGGAGGATTGGATCATGCTTTAGTCACATTGGCTAAGTGCCCAGCATGACTCATGGAAAGATTGGAGGGCACACACACTTGAGTTGCTTGGGTGGACTTCTCATGGCCGAGACCAAGAGGAAGTCTTGGTGGACACTTTGGTGGAGGAGCTATGATGGAGAGACTCATGTGATGATGATATGGTTGGGTAACCAAGTTCACTAGACCGAAGATTGCAGCTTGGATGAGGATGACCGATTGTTGTGATAGGTCTGCTTGGTTGGGCTACATGGGAACTTAGTCATGGACATCAGGTTGGAGACATGGAGCATGGCAGTCTTATGCAGGGACATTATATGGGAGCACTTGTAGAGGTGTCACTTATGGGCATCCAATGAGGAGTGCCAAGGCAGGGATGTTGTGCAGGTGGATTTGCTGGTGTGACATGGAGATGTTTTACTTATGAGCCGATGGAGAGGTTGTGCACTCTTGTACAACAAGACCATGGACTTGGATGGAGTTGTGAGCAGACTATGGGCATTCTTACTACATGGAGAGCTGAGGCATCTTGTCGAGACCTTTGGGCCGAGACTTGTATGCTTGCTAGATGTTGGTTGGGGGTGACTCATGGAGCTCATGATGACATGAGGTTGTTGTGACTTTTGGGGACTTCATATATGGTGAACTTAGAGGATCTGATGCATTGAGGAGCTGAGGTCAGAGACTTTGATGCAGGATGGGGTGCATACTTTCAAGTACATGCATGGGACATGGCTTGGAAGAGTGACTTGATGTAGAGGATCGATATGAGGCACTTTGGAGTGATGGAGTTACGATGATGATGATGCCTTGGTGGCAACACTTGGGCATGGGTTGAGTCGAGACTCAACTACTTTTGACACATGGGAGCTTATTGATCTTTGATCATGGGTAGCACATGGATAGATGAGGCAAGTGTATAATTGTTTCTATGGCAGACTTGAGGGATGACACATTGCAAATGTGATGGAGGTAGCTTCATGGACATGGATGTGGCACACCGAGAGTTGGAGATTGATGAGATGGTCTCTTCACATTGAGGAGGCACACATATGGATGATGTTGGGATATATGTGTTTGATTTCATGCAGCACATTGACACCAAGCATCATGGATGACATGTTGCAGATGAGATGAGGGCTACTTCATGGACCTGAGCATGGTTGACTTATATGGAGATGGATTCTTGATCAAGTTCAGGATGTGACAGGGATGTTTTGAGAAACGATTGATGGTGGCATGAGGATGTTCACTCTCATGATTTGAGCGTGATAATTGGACTGATCACCCGACTAGTTTAGACATGGGGAAGCGTAGTGTACAGAGATGTGTTAGCATTGTGTTGGAGTATCATGACAGAGATCACATGGGGACGACACATGATGAGGTCGACACGATATGTTGCAGTAGGCATGTAGCTTGAGATGGAGGGGCCAGCCTTCCACGATGGAGCAGCATGTGGAGATTGTGACATGGTGGTTGATGGTCATGGATTGAGATGACTTCCGATATATGGCATACCTTGGTATGGTTATCTTGGTGATAGATGGTTGCCGAGGTGAGACATGGTGGAGACGGTGGTTCTACATATGTTGCTGTGATGGTTGCGGTATGTGGAGGAGTTGATATCATGGATGATCTTGGTGGATGGTTACCAAGATGGTATGGTGTCGAGGATGACAATGATTTCAGGTGGAGGAGGATGTAACACCCTCGGTGAAGTGCGAGGGGTAGGCGCTGGGTGCCCGGGCGCACACACTCCGGGCAGGCATGCATGACCGCACGCGGGCGGAACGCCGGGCGGCTTGAACGACGATGCGACGTTTGTGCGAGTTGCGATGCGACGTTTGTGCGAGCTGCGGTGCGACGATAGACTTGCGACACTTAGAGAATGGTGTGGAGCGTTGGAGGACTTATACCCACGATACGAAGGCGTTCGTATGGGGTTGGCCAACATGGTTCCGGGGCATCATTGAAGAGTGCAAGCCACGGTTTAGGGGGTCGGCTGGGCAGCCACCACCCTTGCTACCAAGCGTATATATGGATGAGACTTGAGCATTCAAAAGATTATTCAACGCACTTGATCATATGCACTCCTCTCTTGGAGTAGGATACTTGTGCGCATATTTGAGGAGAGGATGAGCGCATAGCTCATGCGCTCTCCTTGGTGAGTCGCACTTGGAAACGCTCTTGGTGGGAGGTGAATGCGGTGGGCAAGACGTGCCCGAGGTGATCGTGCGGAGGGTCGATTTGTGCGACGACTTGGCGTGGGCGTCTTGGTGACTCGGGTGAGCGCCCGCCCATCGTGCAAGTGTGTACGAAGACTTGTTGGAGTGTTGGTTTGTGGACGGAGGTGTGCCTTGGTGGGAGGCGCTCGTGTGTGGCGACTTTGAGGTGCGCCCGAGTTGGACAAACGACACGATGGTGCAACGGGTAAACGAAGGTTTGGTGAGTCGTGCGGCGACCGTGCGGAGGTGCCAACGAGCTGGGCAACCGAGTTTGTCGATGTTGTACATTTGGCTAAGTGTAAATTTGGGGTTTTCCAAGATTTAACCTTTGCATTGTAAAAACGAAAGATTGTATAATATATTGTTGAGCAGACTCATATTGCAGGGAGTTGTCCCTCCCTTTATACTGTTGCATTTCTCTTATATAATGCTGTTGATAATGAATGTGTATGGGTGTTCATTGGTATAAAGGATAACATAATAATACTTGGTTGAGAATCACAAACTAAGTAGGAGAAAGTGAATTTAGGCGTAGTCCATGTGCACGAGTATTGTTAAAAAGAAAGTGTTCGGTGGTGGCGCACCTCATCGACACAGTTGAAAGACCAGCCGTAGGCTTGGGGGCGTGACACAGGGGATGCCACGTACAAAGAAAGCATGCAGATACTCATCTCTAAAGCATATCGCGAAAACACCATGAGGATAGCTAAAACATGATTGGACACCTCCTTCCATCCACCAATGAAAGCCCAAAAATTCCACATGCTTCCAACTACAAGCTCTGGAAATGTTCTTTTAAATCTCAAGCGTAGGTATCTCCTCACAAAGCCATCTTAAGTTTGAATTTATTTATTAAGATATATTAAAAATAAAATATATTAATTATTAAAATAACTTTGAAAAAATATATTGCAAAAAATTAAGTTAAATTTACCAGCTTTTAAAAGGTTGTTTATGGTATGGAAGTCCTCTTTTACTCTACGATGTTGTAACTTAAGTAAATATATTTATTGGGATGTTGTTTATTGTAGGGAATTACTCTTTTATTCTACGGTGTTGTATCTTATGTAAATATATTTATTTGTTAGAACTATGAGGTTAGTAACGTTGTTGAAAAATACTTTATCAACTTTAAATCAAAAAGTGCTACTAAGAGCCAAACCATTTTTATTTTTTTAAGGTAAAAACTCTTTTTTCTTTCGAACCTTCAAACTTGAAAATTAGAATTGCTGCAATCAAAACTAGAAAATCAACCTTTGAATCAAAAAAAGGTTTTTGTAATAGTAACCCTTTTTTCTTGTACGAATAAAATTGCCATTTTTGGGAAATCATGGTCTTAACAAATGGCAACATTAGAACTAAAATCTTAAGGCCTATCATACAATTGAAAATATGCACTATTAATAGCTTGTTTTTTTTAACTTTTAAAAATATTCGACCAAAGGTTAAAAAAAACACAAAAAATAATAATTCTAATTAAAATTTTAAAATAATAATAAATAAAAGAAAATGATATAATTAGGGAAAAGGGAAAATACTCCATTTAAAATAAAAAACAAAAAAGGGGAAATAATAGTTTTTTAAAAAACACAAATTTAATGAAACTTTAAATTAATTTAAAAATTAATAAAAAAATCAATATAAAATTTTGATATAAAATAAAAATATTTTAGAAATTGAAAAATTATTTAACAAACTTAACTTTAGAGCTTGCAATGGAAACCCTAGTGCCTTTAATTGTGGCCTTGTTCTTGAGAGAATTTTTGCTTCACTACTATGTCATTTGCTGGAAATCCCTCATTTTGTTGCATCCACTACAAATATGGTAAACAAGAGGATTTTTTTTGCAGCAAAGTTTTTCCTACATCCAATCTAAAGCCATTGCTTCAAATCCTTTGAACTTTTGAGTCTTCATGAAACCAATTTCAATGGGTACTTTATGTATTCAAGTGAAAGCCATTGATCTTGTCTCCAAAAATCAAGATCGAGGAAGAATTCCCACCATTTTTATGTGATTTCTTCACACAGATAGGCAACTTTAGGAAAAAAATTCATATGGAGATTATGGCATAGCCAAGAACACTTCAACATTTTTAGTTTCAAACTTATTGATGGAACCAAAGTCTACAATGCATCCTCTTCCTCTCTTTCAAAATCCTTTGAAGATACATTCAAGGTAAGGCCCACATAACCGATTCCCAAATGAATCTCAAGGTTAGCCTTCATTGTGGACCAGGTGGAAAATATCCCAACTATTAATGTGGATCATCTTCAATCAGAGGATGATTACATGGATTATTGGACGCATTTCATTATCTGTCGATTTAATTGGTTATGGGATATAATATTTTCACTTCAGGAATGGGTGCAATAGACTTCATCCTTAAATACAAATATGTTCTTTTGCTCGAAAGGTTTCTTTGTGATGTATTTTAAAGATCTCAAGTATTATCGAAACGTTTTTTTAATGAAGGAATTTGATTTTGGGTCGTGTTGGGTTTTTCTTTCAAAACTTGGTTAGTTGGTTTTAATCCTCTATCAATGCCAACTATAGTGAATTCAGTTTCGATAAGACTCCCAAATTTTCCCCTTTATTTGCTACATGTGGACATCTTAGTTGATGTGGGAAGCTTGCTCGATCACTTCATAAAAGTAGACACAAAAAGGCTTGAGAAGGGTATCGTGACATTTGCTCAAATATGTGTTGAAATCAAACTTTAAAAAGAATTTATGGACAAAACCCCCCTTGAGTGGAATGACCTCAGTTTTTCACAGTCAGTGGACTACAAAACTACAAGATTTCGCTATAGGATCTGTCAACAACTTGGTCATCTCCAAAATGTATGTCCCTCTTCTCAAGTGTTTTATCCTCTTCCAAAATCCAGGAATAAGTCACGAGGATGGCAAGATCCAAAAGTTCCAAAAGGAGCTAAGACTTCTTTAGCTCACAAACAAGAAAATATGTAGCAACAAAAAATTTCTATAGAAAAATGACAAGATCCAAAAGTTCCAAAAGGAGCTAAGACTTCTTTAGCTCACAAACAAGAAAATATGTAGCAACAAAAAATTTCTATAGAAAATGGCAAGATCTAGAAGTTCCAAAAGGAGCTAAGACTTCTTTAGCTCATAAACAAGAAAATATGTAGCAACAAAAAATTTCTATAGAAAAATGAGCCCTTCAACCCCTGCTTAACCACATGTAGGGACATGTCATCATACATATGTCAAGATGCATCCCTCGAAAGGAGACACACAAGATACAACTATGGTTTTGGCTTTGTCGATGAGCGATCATAAATGCTTCCATGAATCACATCACTTGGATAGTGATAAGGAAGCATTTAAAGTAAAAAAAGCTTAGGGTTTGGAATTTGACCAAGGAAATGCACTCATTGTCTCCTCTAAATCTGTTCTAGGTAACTTCTCAAAATGAATTGATGTATGAAAGGGAAAAAAAGAAAAAAAAACTCTCAATAAAATCCATAAGCATTCTTGGGTTCTTTGACTAAAATAATAAATATATTGGCATTGTTAATAATAAATTAGTTAATTTTTATGTAAATTCACATTAGCTTTTCTATTAATATTAAATTTTGTTAATATTCTTCCAAAAATAACCAAGCCAAATTTCTTATAAACATATAATAGATTTTTAATTAAAAAACATATTATACACTTTTATATATATATATAAAATAGATTCTTTAACCCTTGAAAAATAATTTAAAATCATACAATAAAAAACACATGATAATTTAAATCATATAATAAAATACTTTATATTAATTATTTTTTTTAAAGGTTACTAATATAGTGGTTATGTTATATCATTAACACTCTACTCATAGGAGAAATTAGCTGCATATTAACCAGTTATAATTTTAATAAAATAAAATGTAATATATTTATTATATAATTTAAAATAATAAACCTAATAAAATAAAATGTATATATCTATTATATAATTTAAAATAATAAATCTAATTAAAAAATTAATTGATAATTATTTTAAAATAAATTAAAATATTTAAAAGAATTAAAAAACTAATAAAAAATTTAATTCAAATATAATATTATGCTTACTTGATTTTCTTTATTTATGATATTGTATAATAAATTTTCATAATATTATATAATAATTTCTCATATCTTTTATAACGATCGCTTCTCGTTAACTAAAATACTTTTCAAAATCAGCATCTAAAAAAAATATTTAATATTAATGATAAAAGTGCTCAAAGGATCCATCAACTACAGAATCATCGGGTAACATAGAGATGCTTACACATCAGCGCAAAGATGTGGAAACCTAAAAGGCATTTAGTATTCATTAAATTATTGTAAACAGTTACAATAACAGAGAATAACAGTTATGGTCATAAGCAGAGAGAATAACAGATGTAGTCAGAAAGATGCTGACAGTTTAATCATTTTTTTGGATTTTTCTAATGGTAATCATTTAATTCATTTATGTATTTTTTTTAAATTATAATTGTAATATCTTAAAATGTATTTTTAAATATAAAAATAAATTTACTTTTATAAATTACATTACTAATTTTAAATTATAAAATCTTTGTAATTCATATTTATAATTCACAAATCATTTAAATTTTATACAATATTTAAATAAAACTTTATATATGAAAATATAATAGAGTAAGGATTCTCTGCTATCAATTACAAGAGTAATAAGTGAAAAGGTCCATAAGATCATCTTCTGAACTACTAAAACTGAGGCAAATACTGCTACCATAACCATCTCAACCAGGCAAAGCGTCTCAACAAAGCACAGACTTCTGGACGCAGTCTACGAATTGGTATGTGCAACTCCCATGACCTGCAACATACAAATTACACAAATGTTCAGCTGATAACAAACCCATATTTGGAAAACGACTCTGATATCTTCTTGACTCAAAAAATGAAATCGATTCAAACCCAAAAACAATTATACTTTTAAAAGTGAAGCCGATTCATGAAGGGAATATGTATATGACCATTTAAAAGTGAAGCAGATCATTGGCAGAAACAAATATGTGCCCAAAATTTCAAGAGATTTAAGCAGAAAACTAAAAACATCAAGTTTAGGAAGCGAAGCAGATTCGGCTTAAAACAAACCTGTCCAGGATAAAAAGTTTTAAGAGATTTATGTTGAGGATATCCTTGAATTTGATGGAAGATTCTTAAAATATTTCCAAATTTGACTGAAAATTGTTTCACTTTTACTCTTATCTATTGAATTCGCAAAATATTATAAAATTTGCAATTCAAAAAATTCTGAATTTTTTTCTAAAATCTACCATCCAAATAAAAATAGTCCTAATATATGTTAAGCACATTCATGCCACATTGAGATTAACTTGTGTGTATAACAAACATATCCCACTTCACACCTGATTCAAGGAAAAAGAAATCATACCTCCCACCTACTCCAAACAGTACTTCAGATTCAAGGTCAAAACAAATGAACATAGCCTAAACAGTATAGCAGATTCAAGCGAAATGCAAACATACTCAACCCAAAACAAATTATCAAGAAAAAAACAAATATCACAAAACATACCTAAGATTGGTCGCAAAGTCAGACAGGTTCATACTGAAAAGAGCTTCAAAAACAAACAAGCAAAAGCAAACCAGACATGGATAAAGGTACAGATTAGAATAATTTTACTTACTGGGGTCCTCTGTGACTAGTTTTGCAGTTTTATTAAAGTCACAGCCAGAATAAAAGTTCTTGGATTGCTGCCAATTACTGTTGAATGCATAGGATGCATGATCAATAACCGTGTTAGGCTCATAACAAGGCTCCCCTGGCTGGATGGCATCGCAGGTGCTGTCTCCCTGACTGCAAGCAGAATCAATAGCGGAGGGCAAGGCATAAAGATCTGTAGTGGGATCTGCAACACACCACAATTTGCCCTTGTAGGGTGGAGGCGGAGGAGGGAGAGGCCCATAGTCCGAATCCTGGAGCTTCCCAGTGAGATCAATCTCATACATCAAGGTTCCATTTGGATACACAAAACCCCAATGCCTCTCAGTTCCCGGTCCAGACTTTTTATCCTCATCATACAATAAAAAAATGTATGTGGGGATGAATTGATTGGGCCTGCGAGGGGTTCCGAGGGGAGGGTCTGCAACCATTCTCCTTATAACCCTCCGGTTATAAAGGGCTGCATAATTGATGTTGGCACCCAACTGACTAATGTCACCGGCATTGGGCCATCCAGTTTCAGCTATGGCCAACTTAATGTCGTCATAACCCAATTTGCTCATTGCAGCTACAACCGCATCAAGCTGCTGGTCCAGCACATTGGTATACACAAGGCCATTGGGGTCGGTGTAATTTTTGTCATGTTCTCCGAAATTGGCATATTCCAAAGATATATCTTCGGGATCAAATAAATAAGGAAAGTAAGAATACACATCCATAAAAAAGTAGGAATTCGTTCTATGAAGAAACTCCAGCATTGGTTTCATCACAGTTTCTGCAATATCATCCCGAAAAGTACCATCTGATGGAGGAAATGCTGATATGGGAACTGAAGATCCAAGCATATCCATAGCCAAAGGGGTTCCAACATTGATATGATCCAGATTATAATTAACTAGAGCTTGCCAGATGCTCTGCATAGCGGGCACTAGCTGGTACCAGGTCTGTTTGTTGGAGTAGTCTGTTAAAATTTCATTCCCCACCAGGATTATATTGATCTCGGTTGCTGGATAGAAGGGAACAATATTATCATTGACCCATTTGTCTGCAATTGACTGGCTGGCCGAGAGACCGGCAATATCTTCGTTCTTCACCATCACAGAGACCTTAATACCAGTGTTAGAGAGCGCCTTGAAGATTACTGGATTGGTACTGTAGATTTTAACCCTGCCAATCTTCAATCTCTGGATCAAGTCAATAGATTCTTGTACGGAGGGCAGATTGTCACCAAACTGCCCATAAGCGACACCGATGGAGTAATCCTCTGCATCTGTGCAACAATGACAAAAAGAAAAAAGAACATTGAAACTAGGAAATTTCAGGCAGGAACTGTATATAATCAATTACACAGTAATGCTAGTATAAGGCATAACAGAGCCATGGAATTTTATTGAAATAGTTGAAAACAATTGAAATACTATGGAGGCAAATGTGAGCTTAATCCAA
Source organism: Pinus taeda (assembly GCA_000404065.3). Lineage (NCBI taxonomy): Eukaryota > Viridiplantae > Streptophyta > Pinopsida > Pinales > Pinaceae > Pinus > Pinus taeda. Next base: position 18,357 of record APFE031196846.1, on the reverse strand, counting down.
TAAATTTTCAGAAAAGAGAAGCAGAGCCATGGAATTTTATTGAAATAGTTGAAAACAATTGAAATACTATTGGGGCAAATGTGAGCTTAATCCAATAAATTTTCAGAAAAGAGAAGCCCAATGAATAACAGAGGAAAAATGTAGAATGTATATTTTTTAAACTAAGTTAACTGAGGATTTCTTTTTTCCAACAGTATTTTAGACACCCTGCCACAACAATCTCAACAGCAACTAGCGTGGATAATCATTACTGCCTTCCATGAACAAGATCCAAACAGTAGGCAAACAGTTTACACTGTTAAATCACGGTATTTTACGAGGTAGACTTGACCTAGTGCAGGATTTCTTCAAGGGGAAACTGATCAACACAGCAGGAACATTAAGAGGGAAAACATTGGAAAACCATGAGATTTACTTGCATAGACTATTGGTTGAAATAGGGAAACCCCTTAGGCAAATATGTGCTAATACTAACAGGAAAAGATAAGGGAACCTGAAGCAGATATATGCTAGTACTAACAGATTGTGAATTGGGATTATTCAGGGTGGTCTGTATAAATGGCTATTATCTTTTTAACTAGGTTGTATAAATGGCTATTATCTTTTTAACTAGGTTCAAATTTTAGTTAGTGATATAATGAGTTATAATGTTTTGATAAATATATTTGTAAAGACTTTGTATTTATGAATATTGTTATATTAGTTTCTAGCCATGTGAACTCTAAAATAATTAGATTTGTGAATTGCAGTACCAAAGACCTCACTCTAGTCCTCAACCACTCTAACTCTCTGAACAAAAATTGATTTCTTTCCTTTGAAAAAAATATTACTACCAAAAGAAAAAGTTAAAAAAAACCATTGAATTTTCGTCAAAGTAATTTTCTGACAGAGGATTTATCCAAACAAGCAAAATCAATGGCTGTCAGAAGGCCATAAGAAGGAACAAAAACATCATTGTATCCCTTACGCAACTTATGAAAATAAGCGAAACCCAAGTGATATTAAAAGAAAATATAGATGAATCACTACTTACAGGCATGAATTGTGACTCCAAGAATGAGCAACAGAAGCCAGAAAATCTTCGGTTTTGGAGTTGGCATTGTATCAGTACTTCCCATTACATTAATAATTTGCAGTACCGAAAGCAGAATTTGTTAATTTAAAGAACCGGACGCAGAATTTGTTGTTATGTATGAATGCCTTTGACGTATGATAATCTATCCAGTACAATCATATGGGAGACGTGGGTACATCCATGGGTTAAATACAAAAAGCGTAGCAATGACCCACCAAACGATAAAGTCCTATAATCACGGGGACCAATAAATCCCATGCCATTAATGAATGGTGGGCGGGTGTATATGTCCACTGTTCGATTTTGCTAAGGCCGAAATCGAACCATGTCTTAGCGAAATCGAACCATAGACATATACACTAGCCGTTCATCATTCATTAATGACCCAATAACATGAGAAATATGGCTAGCCTATAATCACGGGTCTGCATGTGTACAGCAGTTATATCGTTTACTTTGGCTGTCCCTTTTGGGATTTAAACCAGAGGGGTCGGATATTCTGCATCGCCCGTGGAAAGTAGCCTCAACAGCCTGCTCAGGTTTGGACAGTCTCGGCCACAATCGAATAGATTTTTAGTGTTAAATCATTTGATGCATCAACATGTTTGGCTGGGTTTGTGCAAAGTATTGCAGGTTTGATTTTAATTTACTTTTGACACATAGAGAGGTCACTCTCGCTAAAGACAGATAAAGAGGTTACTCACATGTGATACTCTAAAAGTTAAATTGACTAAATTGGCACAATGAATCGTAAGTTACTCTATGAGTAAGTTATCTTGAGAATCTGTAAAGTTCAATACGATTTGACGACTTACAAAAGATTGTTGCGGTGCATGTGAGTCGAAAAGTTAATGACCACATTATAAATATATTGAAGAGAGGAGTTTCAATTTAAGATTTATAATAGAGAAGGATAAAGTGAATATTAGATTGGGTTCAGATTACTATAAGTTGTTCGTTAATTAAATCATATTATTTTGAATATTGTGAATATTGTGAATGATGAGATATGAAGAATTTTAGATTATATTTACGGGTGGGATTAAGTTATTATTTAATAATTAGTTAGATTTTATTTATTTTTTCATGTTTTTTATTATTTATATTGTTAGTTCTATCCTATTTAGTTATATAACATGTACTTATTATGATTGAGAGAGGATTATTTCATCTTATATTTATTTATTGAATTTAGATAAGTGATGAGAAGTAGTGAAGAAAGAAACTCATGCGAATGGTACTAAGACTCTTATGGATGTCATTGTACGTGTCAAAGAGATGCGAATGGTACTAAGACTCTTATGGATGTCATTGTACATGTCAAAGAGGTGCAAGGAACCATGAATTGGAGGAATTGAAAAGGAAAATTGAAGAACTAGATAGAACACTAATTAGAATTGTTAGATTTATCACAAATTTAGAATTAGACTATGAGACGGAGAAAGAAGAAAATGTTGATGAAATGGAACCTCGAGTGTTTGGTCTCATTACTAAAGGATAGAGGTAAGGGGTGGAAGTTTCCTCTTATGATGGAAGTGTGAAAGCAAAGACACTTATACATTAGATAGGCCAACTTGTTGGGTACTTTGAATATGAGAATGTCCAAAATCCCAATAGATTCCATCTTGCAATAACGAAGTTAAAAGGGCATGTTGCACTCTGGTTGGATGTTGTGAAGAAAGACACAATTGACAAGCAATAGGGGAAGATAAAGACCTTGAAAAAAATGGCGAGTGAGATCAGTGAGAAGTTGTTGCATGTCCATTACTAGTAAAGTTAAGTTTGTGTAAACAAGCACAAAATTATAAATAAAAATAAACATGTTTTAGAATATACAAAAGAATTATTTAACTATCACTTATATCAAGACTTTAAAACAAGACTACCAAAGGGTGGTAAGGTATGTGAAAGAAATTTAGTTTTGGATTCAATATGAGATGAACATCCTTTCTTTTCTTAAATTATGGATGAAGCGTATCATAATGGTTTAAAGGCAAAGGAAACGTTAAATAGAAGGTGACAACAAATTTAAAAGAAATATCTTTAGAAGTAGAAGAAAGGTGAAAGATGCAAGAGCACATTCTAAAGTTACATGCCTGATAGTGTGAAATATATTTTAGAAATCGCCATTATCACATAACTTACATTTAAAAATAATAAGTTAATACTATACTGAGCATCCACTATAAACAAAATACTTCCATTTCCATCTTTAAAAATAGTTGAAAATAAAAGAGAAATTAATTTACATTTTAATAGAAGAGAGATATGTAAGTGTCGATTGACAATGTTATTTGAATTTTGCAATAAGAGAGTCAGTTATTGCGTCACTTCTTTTACGGATCGTTTTTTGGCACCGCGCTCAACCACCTCGATTGTGAGAGCATGTGATTTCTTATCCAAAATTTTGAAAAAACATTCGTTAGACGTGGACAATCTTGTTCCTTCAACATGTGCTTCCACTGCAATCGTGACAAGTGGAGTCGACGTCAAACAATATCGATGAAAGAAGTGTTGGGTGAAGAAAAGTATGGAAAGCGAGACAGCAACTGTAAACTGCAAAGGTCTTCCATGTTCAGCCCTGCAGCCATTGAATTAGCCCATGTGTCCTGCAAAAGCTGTTGGAAAGAGGCGCTGTGAGTGGCCCAACACAGTTGAATAAAGGTATTCTCAAAAAGAGAAAATACAACCTACAACCAGCAAGGCAAACACATCATCCAACTAGTAAGAGGACATGTTTGAAAATAAAATGTCATGTGGGTTGTTGTGAACAAACATACAGTTGACAAGGATCAGGGGAGAACATTGAATAGTTCACATAAGTATTCCTAAGATCTTAAAACCAACTACAAAACTGAAAAGAAACACTATTAGTAACCTATTTTTTTTAGATTTAAAACTGTAATTTTTAAAATCTAAGAACCAAAATTCAACATGGTTGGAAAAATAAAATAAAAAACCCCAATAAAATATGATCTAAAAATGAGAAACAATATTTCATTTTAACTAAAAATAGATTTCATAAATGAAAATGGAAAAAGGTTTTTCATAGATTTTGTGGTATTTGGAGAAAAATTAA
>APFE031196846.1:0-13343 GCA_000404065.3 Pinus taeda | reverse complement strand
CAATTTCAATTTTTTGAGTGATAGTTTTTAGAATGTTATAAATTTAATTACTAAAAAAGATGACGTTACTAATAATATTTTTAGATGTCATGATCATTGTTAAGATTTTGGTTTAAGGGATGTTAGTTCTCTAGGTAGTGATTTTAAAAATCTTATAATATTCTTGCTATAAAAAAGGGAGTTGGTATTGAGAGCACCATTTTTTGGTTGGAGAGATGATTTTAAGGTTTTGGTTGTAAACTGGTTGTGAAGTCTGAAAGTTTCAAAGAAGTTGCATTTGTAGCCTAAAAAAAAATGTATGTTGCACCACTTTCCAATTTTATGGTTAATGTAAGAATCAATAATGTTAATGTCATGGTTGCAAAATTGGGGTAATTTTAACCTAGTAAAAGGGAAAATGTATTGTTAGTAGTACATTGTTATGAAATTGGAGTAAAAAAAGCCATTAAGTGTGACCTCTAAAAACAAGAAGGGGTTTCTCATCAAGTTGGTAACTATGTTAAATTCCTAGATGTAAGAAATTTCAATGATTGGACAAGAGTTTACTAAAATTTTATCAAAATTTTATAGAGATTTGTACCCCACCCATTGACTGTACAATGAATCCAGTGTTATCAATTTCAGTTTTTAGTAAGCTATTTCAAATAATATGTGATCTAAGCAGTTCAATGATTATGGTAGACTTGAGTCAATACGGTAAGATGATATCATTATTTAGTAAGAAGTTGAATGATGTTAAAAAAAAGTGTTATGTTTGTGATCAAGGGTTCTATGCCATTAAATTTCAACCCTTGAAGAAATGGAAGCACTATTTTCTACCAAAGGAATGTGTTTTGTTTACATAACACAAGGCACTATAAAACATAAATAGTCAAAGTAAGACAAATTAGAAACTTTTGAAATGAATAGAGTTTTAGAGAGTTACCCCTTATTCTTAAAATAGAGTTTTAGAAATGTAAAAAGGTAGTTGAGGCATTAATCCAAAGCCCAAAAGGTGATGTTTTTAAATACCATTAATATTGAAATTGCTAATTTGATAGCATGGAGGAAGTGTACAAAGAAACATGGAATACGAATAGGGCGCCATATTTGGATTTCCACATCCACATAGTGTAGGTTTAAATGTGCATTTTAGAGTGGATGAAACCAAGGTATTGGTGGATGAGAGTTATTTTTGGCCCAGTACCAATAAAGGTGTCAAGAAATTTGTTGAGTGTTGTAAATTTTCCAAGGGGGGAATCTAGACCACTGGATTATGCATTCCTTTAATTTCACATGAAAAGCCATGAGAAGCTATAAGCATGGATTTTCTTTTCATATTGGATAAGACATGGAGATGTCCTGATTCAATGCCATTGGCGTCGAATATATTTTCTAATATGGAACATTCCATACCATGCAATAATATCAATGATATTACACATGTGGCTATGTTATTTTTCCAAGAAATTGTAAGGTTGCATGGGCTACCTAAGAGTATCACTTTAGATAAAGATACTCAACTTATTGGACATTTTTGTGGGACTCTTTGGAAGAATTTGAGTTCTAGGTTGTAGTATACTACAACTTATCATCCATAGATACATGGTCAATACAGATAGTTAATCAAATTATGGGAAACTTGTTTTATATTGGAGAAAAACTAGGTTAATAGGATTTCATTATAGCTAAAGTTGAATTTTCTTACAACAATTCAATGAATAGATCAATTGTTAAAAGTATAGTTTAGGTAGTATATGGAAAGTATCTAAAGGGTGTTGTACACTTGCTTAAGTTGCCACAAGGTGAGGATAGGAAGAACATTAATGTAGATAATTATGTAGAAAGCATGCATGACATTCATGAGAAAGTTAGAAAGAAGTTACAACAAAGTAATGCTAGCTATAAATAAAAGGAATATTTACATAGGAAGTTGAAGGCTTTTGAAAAGGGTGATGGTAATGGCACATTTGAGGAAGGATAGATTTCCAAAAGGAATTTATGAAAAAATCAAGTAAAAGAATATTGATCCATGTAGTATTTTGAGAAAAATATATCATAATGCCAATAGGTTAGTGTTGGCGGCGTTGAATGCCGCCAACATTGTAAGGGGATCTCCTTGATGTGTAGTCCCAATTAGACCACACACTGTTTGGTGTAGGAGTCCCATCCAAGCATACAGTCTAACCACCTTTGGAAAGGTTTGAAAGATATATCTCGGTTACAATTACACATAAGTGAACACAACAACATTTTGGGTAGAAAGTATGTAGGATTTGTGAGACACCCAATGTAAGGTGTGTGAGGGAGACTTCTACAACTGGTAAAGGACAACGAGACCCCGATTAGAAAATCAATAGTACTATTATAAAGGGGGGCCCAAAAAGGAAGCGAAAGGCTTTTTGATTACCTGTAGATTAGTCCACATAATAACCAACAATTATTAAAGCATAATAACACTCATTCAATAAAAACCATAGATAAGAAATCAATTAATTCATTAACTTAGTATGTAATTAAAGCAAAATATATCATAAACATAACACAAATAGTCCTACTATATCTACGATACATGTATGAAGAAGTGTCGGCTCATAGAGCTTCTGATTAATAATGAAAGATCCCAAGTACATTGTTACATGAATGAAACATTATACCTAGTAGTAGAGCATGAAGCCACAACTTGATTCTCCAAAGAATGATCTATCTCCTATGCACTACAAGAGAAACCAAGGCAAGAATTCAAGCCTTTTTCTTGAGTTATGAGGAGTTATTTATAACAAATAATAATGACCTTTGAGCTTCCTCATGACTCTTCAAATCCTATGACTATTCATATTCTATTCATGACTTACTACATTCCATATGTGACTATTCACATTCCACATGTGTCCCTTGGACTTCATTACAAACCATTTATTACATAAAACAAATTACATATGAGACAATGGCTATATAAGACAAAACTGATAATGGGACAAATGCTCATCACGTTGATAAGTCATTAGCTTCCTCATGGAGCTCATTTGTAATTTAAATGTGACATGCCCTGAACTCTGCTGAGATGGATCTGACTCGAACTGGAAAGTCCCCGATGTAACGCATCTCCACCTCCAACGTCTCCATCAATACAACCTTTTTGTTTGACTGTACATTATTCCATAGCCATGAAAGTTTCATATGAGCTTTGACTAGTGCGATGGCATACTGTAGAATAATGTCCTTGGTGACCTCCAAGCCTTCACGTTCTATTTCTTGCTTGATATGCTCGATGTATTTCTTGATCTCCTCGAAGATGATTTATCTACCTATGATTTCTTCAAGTTTCCTTATTGAAGGTATCCCATGTTTCTGTGTGAGAGACTCGAAACCAATGTGTAGTTTATTATAGGCAACAATAGTATTAATCGACTTTTCTCTAAGACACATGTAGTTTTGATGGTGGAGTCTCAACTTAACTGTGTCTATCTCTGGGGAAATCTTGTCCTTCTTTTCCAAATGTTGTGGAGAATCTGGATACTTGACAACCCACTCTTGTAGATGGTCAACTGCTTTGTTTGCTACTTTCAAGAGTTTTAAAAATTCATGTTTTTTCTTTTGAATTCCAATGAGAGGAGCCACCACTTGTTGTAGAAGTATCATCTCATCATATAACCGTGCCATGGTGTTCTCCATTGGACCCAATTCCTCCTGCATGGCTAATTGCCATTTTGCGGTGTTGAAACTTTGTGATGATAACCATAGATCCTCTACCACAAGATGTTTTGCCTGTTGCTTCATTGCAACAAGGTATCTTCTTAATCTAGCATTCTCATTCAACAAGTATTGAATAATATCCTATGTCATTGTAGCAAAAGTAACATTTTCCGCCATGATTGCTTTGGGATTCCTTTTGGTTTTGGTAGTTATCAACTTCTTTGTAGAATCTAAGACTAGATTTTGAGGATCATTCGAGAAGTATCTATGCCTCTATTGCACAATTTGTAGAAATTCCTTGTAGATTCAAATTGCTTATGTAATTTTCTAAAAAAATACTTGAATCTACTCTAATCATTAGCGGAAATAATTAAACGATTGAGAAATCACAACATAAACATGAGACGAGATTCAATCACATATGCTCAGATATTTATCTAAGACAAAATCAACTACCCAAAACCATTTCCTATATGTATTGCATTAATAAGAAAATAGAGAAGAAATACAATGCTTTCTCAAGCCAGACCAACCTCTGCACTAGTATAATCTATCTCACTGCTTCACAGACTAACCCTGACCAATACTTAGCCAATGTTATTCCTACCCAAGCTCATGTTTCCTTGCATTGTTCAATAAGGAATTATCTCCCTATTAATTAGGGAAATTTCTCATTGAGAATTGCATAATTCCTTTATGCCTTTCTCTGAATGCATGCACCACTTGTACAACCAGAAAAATTATACAACTGATAGTACACTGCCATTGAACTCCAATCTTAACTGAGTAACTCGATTATCTACATGCATCAATTATTCTAGGCTGATTGATGAGTTAACTGAAATATCAACTGAAGTTACACCCCACTACTAGACCTTTTATTAGTTCTTAATCGTTAGAACTAGTTAAACTCATAATAACTCAAATTAACTAATCCTAATTGCTAAATTTGAAATCAAACATAATTAAACATAAATCAAGTGTCTCCAACTTGAATTAACCTAGTTAACTGAGTGACAAGGTCATGTCACCTTAGTTAACTACCTCAAAGTATTTTTATTAAATTATAATTTGAATTTCTCCTAATTAATTTTGGGAAAATTTAAATTAGGAATTTCTTGCTACATTTTCAACACTCCCTCTCAGCCAGAAGGGGATTATCTGCTACCTTGATCCTACCTCTATGAAACTTGAATTTTCCTCATGACAATTCCTTTGTCAAGATATATGCATCTTGTTCCTCTATAGGAATGTACTCCATCAACATGAATTACATCTACACACAATCTCATGGATGGTGATACCATATGTTGATATGCTTGAAGCAATCATGAAAACCAAGATTCTCAGAGAGTTTAATATAAATATCATTGTCACAATAAATCACAATAGGATTCATCTTCTGACTAAATAAACCAAGAATATTTTTTGTCATCCATATAGCCTCACATGTTGCTTGACTTGCATCCATGTACTCTACTTCTGTCGAGCTGAGTGCAACAGATCCATACTTCCTATTGTACCAAGAAACCACTACTGACCCAACACTGAAAATGCCTCTTGATGTGCTCTTCATGTTTGATGGAATCCCCACCCAATCTGCATCATTGAAGCCTTGCAGCTTCACTCCCTTTGTCTGTTTGTACCAAATACCAAACTAAGTGGTGCCTCTAAGGTATCTCAACGCATGCTTTGCTGCCTTCCAATACAGTTTGGTTGGCTTAACCATTGCTTGACTAAGTTGGTTAACTACATAACACATGTTTAGTCATGTGTTCACCAAATACATAAGTAAACCCTCAATCTGCCTGTATATGGTAGCCTCCACTACTTCACCTAAAACAGCATAGTCCTTCCTCCAATTCCCTGTTAGAGGAGTCTCCATGGGTTTACTCTTCTCAATGTAGAACTTATTCATTATCTCGATCGAATACTTTTATTGAGAGACAAATAATTCCGTATCTCCTTTCCATACTTCCAAACCAGTAAAGTAATGCATGAGCCCCATGTCCTTCATCTTGAATTCTCTTGCAAGATCCTATTTTGCAAGAAATTATTAACTTCTTGTCTCCAATCAAAATTAAATCATCAACATATAATACTATAATAAATAATTTAGCTTCAACAACAATATGGCAAAGGTTTTCATGTGCTTCACTTTTGGTGAATCCCAACCCTGTGAGATAATTGTCGATCTTGGTGTACCAAGAACGGGGTGCTTGTTTCAATCCATACAATCCTCACTCGAGTCTGCACACATGCGACTCTCTGTCAAAGGTTTCAAATCCTTCTGATTGCTCAATGTACACCTCTTCTTCAATCACTCATTGAGGAATTCTTTCTTCACATCCATCTAGTGGATCTTCCACCCAATCTACACTGACAGTGCAGGAATTGAATGGATTGATAAGTACCTTGCTACTGGAGAAATGGTCTCCTCATAGTCAATTCCTTCCACCTGAGAGAACCCCTTGGCTGCAAATCTGGCCTTTTGTTTCTTGATTCTACCATCTGTTGTATGCTTTACCTTGTAAATCCACCTAGAACTCACCGCTAACTTATGTGTTGGTCTTGGGACCACTTCCAAAACACTGTTTCTAAAGATGGAATCATATTCCTCTATAATAGCATCAACCCATATTGGTTTATGCACTAATTCCTCAAATGAGGATAGTTCAATATCTGCAAGCTCACTCATGAGAGCCATGTATCCAGTGTACCGATCTAGTGACCTCCTCCGCTTGTGATGAGATGTGGGTGCTCCCGCATTCTCTCTTGCATCATGAAGCAATCTATCATCTTCCATGGTTTTCTTCCTTCCTTCTCTGAATGTCTTTGCTTGATTTGTATCTACTCTCTGCTCCTCTGCTTATGGTTTCTCCATAACTTCTTGAGGTTCTTCCTTTGGATCTAAGAGTTCTTTATCAGGCTGCAACTGAAGCTCCCTCTCGAGAGAATATAGCATTGCCTTCTCCTCATCAAATTTTACATCTCTTCTTACCATTGTAATCTTGAGAGACGGAAAGTACACACAGTAGTTATGAGGTGTATCAGTGTACCCCACAAATATCCCTAATTCTATTGTAGGCTCTAGAATTTTCCTTGCATCCTTGGAAACATGACAGTAAACTGATGATCAAAAGATCCTGAAGTGTGACACATCTGGTTAATTCCCTTAAAAATCTTCCTCTGGTGTATTCCTGCCAAGAATCATGTGTGGACTCCTATTATGCAAATAAACAGTTGTGTTGCATGCTTCAGGCCACAAGTGCAGTCGTACGCTCTGGTCATGCAACATCACCTGTGCATCTCCCACAATACTTCTATTCTTCCTCTTAGCCACCCCATTCTATTGTGGGTTATGAGGTGTTGTCAACTCTCGTTGAATGCCTTCTTTTGTAGAGAATTTATTAAACTCATTTGACACATATTCTCCACTGTTATCGCTCTTGAGAGCCTTCACTTTCCTTCCATTCTCTTTCTCAACAAGTGCTTTAAACTCAACAAATTTGGAGAATGTTTGGTCTATCTTCTACATGAAGTAGATCTAGCACTTCCGTGAGAAATCATCCACACATATAACATAATACCTATGCTTTGTCATGAAGGCTATCAAGAAAGGTTCACATGCATTTGAGTGAATCATTGTGAGGACTTCTTGCGCCTTACTATCCTGATATTAAAGGTGGATTTTGTGTACTTCCCCAATGTACACCCTTTTCATGTATCCCACTGCCCTAGTGCACCTTTCAGAAGGCGTGTAGAAATTTGTTGCATGATCTTCAAAGCACCATGGTGAAAATGGCCCAATATTCTATGCCATAATTCATCGATGTCTTGACTCTACATCTTCTCTGCTTTTGTGCTCAATGCTGCATGATCTCAAACATCTAATTTTTAGAGGTTCTTCACTCGAAACCCAATCTTCTTCACTTCTCTTGTGGTGATGTGTCACAGGAAAGTCTCCCCTTTGCTGAATATCACATCGTAGCCATGGTCTTCCAATACCGCTATGGAAACCAGATTCTTCTTTAGACCCGGTACATACATCACATCCTTAAGCCTGAGAGGGGATCGAGACTCCCTCTGAGAATTAATTGTACCAATACCGGTCGCACTATACTTTCCATCATCTCCCATCTCGATGTGGGTATGGAGATCCTTCTCCTCCAACTCACTAAAAAATTCTTTGTTTCCCGGCATATGGAATGAAGCCCCACTATCTAGATACCACACACTACCCATCATTGTGATTTCCATGCATGCAATGAGGGTGAAGTCCAATTCGAATTGGGAAGCCAAAGATTCACTTGTTTCTCCTCCTGAGGGCTTCTTGCCAGCCTTCTTGTGTTTACGCTTCGTGGCATAATGTCCCATCTCATGAGAGTGAAAGCACTTCATCTTTGACAAGTCTTTCTTCTTGCTTCCCTGACGAGAAACTCCTTTGGATTGGGATTTTTGACCTTTCCCTTTTTGTTCCTTTCCATCCAAGGCACAATTATCCTCACCATCATGCTTGGATGAGGTTCCATCTCTGGTGCTCTTCATTATCTTTTCTTGTACCAAATCCGACCATAGTCATTCCCAATTTGGTATCTTCTCCCTCCCATTTATCGAATCCTGGTAGTTGTGCCATCTCTTGGGAATGCCTAGAAGTGTTAGGCTTACCAGATCATCTTATAAAATTGTAATACCAACACTCCCAAGTTCATCTCGACATTGAGTGAACCTTCTTAGGTACTATGGTATTGTGTCACTCTTTTCCATCTTGATCTTCCAAAGCTTGTCCTTCAGTGCCATCTTCCTTTGGTCACCATTGTTTTGAGAAAGTATATCAATGCTTGCCATATTTCATATGGAGTCTCTATCCCATGGAGATTCAAGACAATATGATCTCGAACTCCCTCCAGTATGATCCTCCTAGCCTTTTCTACACATTTCTTCTATTTTGCTAGATCTTGAGCATTAGATGTTAGAGGCTTCAGAAATCATTATATGAATTCTTTTAGCCCGTTATCTTCCAAAATTGCCTCCATCCTATCCTTCCAAGAAATATAATTTGAACTACCCTCAAGGGAATACTCGAGTTTCAGTCCATAGAAAGACATCATGCTAGCTCTGAAGAATGATCCGGCAAATTCAATTCACCTACAAAGTCAACTTCGAATTCTCTTCTCTATTGTGATTCCTACTCTAATGCCATCTAGAAATTCCTTATAGATGAAAACTACTTACGTAATTTGCTAAAACAAAAGACTTGAATCTACTCTACTCATCAGTGGAAATAATTAAATGATCGACAAATCACAACATAAACATGAGACAAGATTCAATCACATATGCTCAGAGATTTATCTAAGAGGAAAGAAACTTCTCAAAACCCCTTCCTACATGTATTTCATTAATCAGAAAATAGAGAAGAAATACAATGTTTGTTCAAGCCCGAGCAACCATTGCAATAGTATAATCTATATCACTGCTTCACAGAAAGACCCTGGAAAATACTTAGCCAATTTTCTTCTTGCCCAAGCTCCCATTTCCTTGCAATGTTAAATAAGTAATTAGCTCCCTATTAATTAGGGAAATTTCTCATTGATAATTACACAATTCCTTTAGCCATTTCTCTGACTGCATGCATCACATATAAAACCTGGAAAATTATACAACTGATAGTACACTGCCCTTCAACTCCAATCTCAACTAGGTAACTCGAGTTATATGCATGCAACAATTATTTTGGGATGATTGATGAGTTAACTGAAAGATCAACTGAAGTTACCCCCCACTACTGGCCCCTCCACTAGTTCTTAATCAGTTAGAACTAGTTAAACTCGTAACAACTCAGATTAACTGAACCTGATGGTTAGAAATTAGCAATCAATCATAAATAAACATAACTCAAGTGTCTCCAACTAAAATTAACTGAGTTAACTGAGTGACAAGGCCATGTCACCTTAGTTAACTACCCTCCAAGTATTTTTATGAAATTAGAATTAGAATTTCTCTTAATTAATTTTGGGAAAAAAATATATTAGGAATTTCTTGTTGCATTTTCAACACAATCCTCTTCTTAAGTTGATAAAAGGTTGCACTATACACATTCGTGACTCTGTCTATGGTTGGAGGTGTGATTCCTCTTTCTCTGAATGGAAGATGACCATCTGTGAAGGGAGGTTCCTTTGGAGAACCTGGTTCATCATCCACGGGCTGGATGGTATCTTCTTCCTCCAATTCTTCCTCTTCAATCTCCCAATTCAACTGTTCTTCTTCTAGTCGTGGTGTTGCTTCTTCCTCCTGGGACTGCCTTTGTTCTTATTCTTCTATTCATATTCTCTATTCTTCTTCTTCTTCTTTCTTCTCAAGAAACTCATCATGCTTCCTCTTCTCCTTTTCTTCTGCTTCTCTCCTTGTTGGCTTGTTGGGGCCTGACCCAAGTTTGTAGTTAGTTAGCCAAGAAAATTCCTGTACTACTGGCCCTTTCGGCAACAGTCTATGGAGCACGAGCTGAGGTCTCACCCAAAGTAGTATGGGGGGTGCTAGAACCAGGTTTCTGCATCCTTGAGATGTTTGAGGAGTTGATTTGGTCCAACTGTTAGTCCTTGCAAGCAGGTTGCTTCACGCACTTCCCTGTCCTTCGCATCTTGATGTATTCACCTTCACGTAGTTCTAACCAAGGACTGTGAGGCTCCCACATTGCTGGAGCTGCGCTCTGCATAATTTACCGGTTAAGTATCTTCCCGTAAATGGATGCCTTGTGTTTTTTTTTATACAACACATTCATATACGTTCGTGCAACAAATAAAAAGTACACTTGCAAATTATACCCAATAATACATAAAACAGGAAAAGATACATAGAAATATGGTAAAACTTCTCTTTGTTATGAAACCAGCTCACAAAAAGAAAGAAAAGATAGTTGAACGCCTTAGAATTAAGTATCTTCCTATAAATGGATGCCTTATGTTTTTTTTATTTATACAACACATTCATATACGTTTGTGCAACAAATAAATAGTACACTTGCAAATTATACCCAATAATACATAAAACAGGAAAAGATACATAGAAATATGGTAAAACTTCTCTTTGTTATGAAACCAGCTCACAAAAAGAAAGAAAAGATAGTTGAACGCCTTATAATTCAGCCTCTTCGAGGGGGCAACCTCATTTACATTACATAAATGAACAATTCTTGGATGATTCAAATGACAAAACCTCCTTTCTATATATAGGAGTCTAAGGAGTCACAATATAACCCAGTCGACCTAACAATAATAATATAAAGCCAAAAAATAACAATAGAGGGATTCTATGGGGCACAATAATAACAATATGGGGACAATAAAGGCACAACAATATTAATAAGGGATACAACTACAATAATAATGGGGTAATCACTAGCATTATGGGGACCTAACATGCCCCTCTCATTCAAAAAAGTGTTGTCCTCAACACTTGAGTAGTTCTGGATGCTTTTGTATAAAATTCTCATCCTCCCATGTGGAATCTTCAGTGGATAAGTTCTTCCACTTGATGAGATACTCCAAAATCGATCGATTTCATAGCTGTCGAGTTCTTGTTTCTATGATTGCTTTTGGTTCCAATATAATTTTTCCTCCTCGTCAAGTTCTGGAAATATTATTTGAACTGGGAAGCTCTAATTTGTATGCCATAGTACCAATATTTTGCAACACCTTGTACGGACCATAATACTTTGGTGATAATTTATTATCCTTCTTAGCTTGCTTGAGGGGCATTTGTTTCTATGGTTGTAGCCATAGGAATACCCAATCACCTACATCAAAACTTCTTTCACTGCGATGTTGATCTGCCTGTTGTTTCATTCTATTATGTGCCAAAGTGACTTTATCCTTTAAGACTTGGAGAACTTGTTGTTGATGCTCGATGTGATCTTCAACTACTTCAACCTTAGAATTTTCTCTTAAATATGATGTGATGGATGGTGGATGATATCCATAAAGTGCCATAGATGGGGTCATTTTTGCTGCAGTATGGAAGGAAGTGTTATACCACCATTTAGTCAGAGGCAACCATTTCACCCATTGTGTATGTTTATTAGAGACAAAGCAATGAAGATAATCCTTCCAAACATTTGTTTACTTCTCAGTTTGCCCATAAGATTGAAAGGATGATAAGATGAGCTATGAGCTAACTGAGTACCAAGACAAGAAAAATTATGTTCCAAAAAATTCCAGTGAAAATAGGATCTTTTGTCACTACAATAATCTTTGGGTTTCCATGTAGCTTTTGAATTGTTTCCATAAATGCACTAGAAACTGTATTGGCTTAAATGGATGTGATAATGCACAAAAGTGTGCATACTTGGTAAGTCTGTCAACTACCACCATGATGACACTCTTTCCCTCAGACTTGGGTAAACCTGTGATTAAATCCATTGAAACCTCCTCCCAACGTTGGCTTGGAATGGATAAAGGTTGTAATAGACCCGGTGTCTTAATTGTTTCAACTTTATTTTGTTGGCAAACCAAACATTCTGCCACAACCTTTTGAATATCTGATTTAAGGCCATCCCAAAAAAATTACTTCTTAACCCTGCGGTAAGTTTGTAAAAATCCTGAGTGCCCTCCTAAGGGAGAAGTGTGTAATTCCATAAGAATATTTTGTTTGTGTTGGGAATTCTTACAAATGTATAAGAAATCTTTGTACCATAACGAATCATTTTTCCAGCTAAATGTATCAGATGTACTGGAATCTTGTTGTAACTTTCGAATAATTGCCCACACTTCTTCATCATTCTTCCATTCCTCCCTTACTTCGTTTATCCAATCTGGTTGGATAATAGAAATGGCACACAAAAATGCTTCCACATCCTCATCCTTTCTTGAGAGTGCATCTGCCACCACATTTTGCTTCCCTTTTTTGTAGATGATTTCAGAGTCATAATCCAACATCTTTGTGACCCACTTTTGTTGCTCTTCAGAGGATAATCTTTGTTCTCAAAAGTATTTAAGGCTATCATGATCCGTTTTTACCTTGAAGTGTCTTCCCATTAGGTAGGGTCGCCATTTCTTAAGTGCATGGAGTATTGCCAACATTTCCTTCTCATAAATAGCTTTGTTAAAAACTTTCCCTTGATTGGACGACTTTCAAAAGCAATGGGTCTTTCATCTTGCATTAGAACAACACCAATTCCATTTCCTGAAGCATCACATTCCACAATAAAGGTTTTTTGTGAAGTCCGGTGTAGCTAAGACCGGTGCTTGGTACATTGCCTCTTTAAGATGTTCAAGGCCTTTGTTGCTTCTAGAGTCCATGAAAATTCATCTTTCTTCAATAATGTTGTTAGAGGTGCTGGTATTTTCCCATAATTCTTAACGAACTTGCAATAATAACCTGTCAACCTGAGAAATCCTCGCAAATGCTTTATGGATGTGGGGATTTTCCATTCCTTAATGGCTTTAATTTTGCTAGGGTCTACCTTAACTCCTTCATGAGATACAATATGACCCAGATATTCCACCTCTTGGACTCCAAAGAAGCATTTGGATCTTTTGCATATAATTGTTTCTCCTCCAATAGTTGTAGCACCTTGTCAACATGTTCAACATGATCCTTCCAAGACTTGTTGTAGATTAGTATATCATCAAAAAATACTAACACAAATTTTCTAAGGAATGGTTTGAAAA
>APFE031196845.1:60451-73243 GCA_000404065.3 Pinus taeda | reverse complement strand
GTATGGAGATATCATTGTCTATCTCCAGACTTCGAAGTTTCCCTCTACTTTCTCCAAGGATGAACGTCGTAAATTATGTCACCTGGCTAAAAATTATGTTATCATTGGTGATACCTTATATCGTTGAGGGGTTGATTCAATCCTTCGGCGCTGTTTAACCTTGGAGGAAGCAGAGTCAATGCTAAATGATTGCCACAATGGAGCTTGTGGTGGTCATCTATCAGGGCTTGCTACAGCCAAGTGCATCTTACGTGCTGGCTATTTTTGGCCTTCACTTTTTAAAGACTGTGTGGAAGTGGTCAAACGTTGCCACCCTTGTCAGATCTTTACTCGAAAGATGCGTGCTCATCCAACTCCTCTTTTTCCCGTTGTCACGGTTGGTCCTTTTACTAAGTGGGGTATTGATTTTAAAACTTGTAATCCACCTTCAACGGCAAATCACAAGTACATTATTGTGGCTGTAGACTACTTTACGAAGTGGGACAAGGCCATGCCCACTTATAAAAATGATAGTGACACGGAAACTTTGTTTCTTTTCAATCAGGTTATCTCAAGATTCAGTGTCCCGAGAGAGATTGTCACTGATCATGGCAGTCACTTCCAGAATCAACTAATGTCTGAATTGGCTCTTAAATTAGGTTTCCGCCAAGAGCATTCATCTCCTTATTATCCTCAGGCCAATGGACAGGTCGAGGCAGTCAATAAAACTCTTAAGACGATACTCCAATGGAAAATCGACAAAAATCAGTCCAATTGGCACGTTATGTTGTGTTCGGCTCTTTGGGCATACCAGACCTCCGTAAAGACTGCTATTGGTTTTACACCTTTTCAGTTGGTTTACGGGATGGAATCTATCTTTCCGATCGAATGTGAAATTCCATCTCTCAAGTTAGCTGTAGAGCTTCTTCCAGAGACTTCGAGTCTCGAAGAGCGCCTCCTTCACGTGGAACATCTCGATGAGCAGCGTCGAGATGCCGCCACGATGAACGAGGCTCATAAGAAAAGGGTCAAAACGCAGTATGATAAATCTGTCCGTCCTCGAGTCTTTTCTCAAGGCGACCTTGTCTTGTTCTATGACCAAGATAAAGATGCCTTGGGGGCAGGCAAGTTTAAGCCTATGTGGTACGGTCCTTTCATTATTAAACGAGTTTTAGAAAAAGGTTCATATGAGTTAATCGATTTTGAGGGAAACACGTTGGTGGAGCCCCGAAACGGGCTCTACCTAAAGAATTACTTTTCTTAAGTAGAAATTAGGCAATGGCTTCTTTGTATATTATGTATATTTGTACATATATCATCAAGAGTTTTGTGATGTCAACACTTTTTGGTATGCTGTTGCAGGTGTTGATGGATGATTTGGTCTATTTTGGGTTCGCCGATGGTGCTAGTCGGCACACTCGGAATCTCGCTTTTGCAGCTTGGGTACTTTATTATCCAACTGGTCAATTGATGGTATCAAGAGGCATATGCATTGGTCCTGCTTCGAATAATATGGCTAAGTATACCACTGTTATTAATTTATTATCCGAGGCAATCTCTTATGGGATCGACTCGTTGGTAGTGTATCTCGATTCTCAATTGATAGTGTCTCAATTAAATAACATTTATCGGGTAAGGGATCCATGTTTATATCGCCATTTTTTAAGAGTGAGGTTGTTGCAAAGATCATTTGTTTATATTAATTATTTGCACATTCCGAGATCTCATAATTGGTTAGCTGATTCTATCGCTAATCAAGCATTAGACTGGCACATCAATCATTCATCATAAAATCAAAGCATCAAAAAGTCAAACTGTATATATATATATATATATATATCATCATAAAAGTATCTCGAGTGTACATATGTTGTCCAAAAATATACAAAATTGGGGCTCAAATGCCCATAATCATGTCCGGCATATATAATGCCCCGGATCAGGATGAGCGGCCAAGTAGGTAATTATCGCGTTGGCTACATGCCGAAACGTGCGAACCCAATCACATGGCATGCCAACCACATGACGTTGCATATCCTCTAGAAGGTCCTCTATAGCAGCCATCGGTACTCGACAGCTCAATCTCGTCAGGTGTCGCTGGACGTTGTGTAGAGTTCGTTCCGTCTCAGCAACCGCCTCTTCGGCTCCTCGGTCGCGTCGTCTGTTCCATGGCAGTCCATCTGGTCGCACTGGCCCAATGTCTGGATCATGATCATTATATTAGTCATTTGAATCTCATCAAAAATATTTTTCAAAATGCATTATTATATTTGAAAAATCCAAAAAAAATCATAAAATCAAAAAATCCTTACCGATCTTGCCCCATGCTGCATCCGGTGGTAATGCTAGGTCAGGATCTCCTCGAAAATCCAGCCCGGCATAGGGGTAGTCATCTACGGCCATGATCTGCTGATCCCACCAGGTGAAGAAATCATCGTCGAATGTAGTCCTAGGAACCTCCCCACCCCCCAGACATTTCATCAGATCAGCCCACCGGCCCATGCGTGGATCGCGTGGGGTGCTAATCGAAACTGCTACCCTGGGGCAGAGTGTGGGAATCCTCTCGAAGAAGAAGGTACACAAGATAGTCCCATACCCGAATTTCTTGGTTTGTCCCCTCTTAATGGAAGTGATCTGGCTCTTCATGCTGGCTAGAAGATGAGTACACCAGTCAAACACCGTAGTGAGACAATCCACTGCCACGCTCATGGTGAGTCGTGATGCCTGATGCAGAGAGGACGATCCATTCAGTCGAGCTATAAGAGCACCTAGTTTTGAGCATAAGAGCTATTAATTAGGATGCTAATGTAGTTATTCCAACCACATCTTCATAGTCAATTTGGGTCATGATGATTCAATCTCGATTGTCAAAAGATCCATTTGATTCTCTTGCTTTGTATGCCAGACTCTATAGATTTGATAGTGTGTTTTTTGGTCCGAGTCTAGTTGGATAGAGGGGTGTATTTATTAATTAAGTTAAACAATAAAATATACTCACCATGGTTGAAAAAAATAGTCGATGTTCTTGACAACTTTAAAACCTTTACCTTGAAGAGGTAAATCCACCACCCAGGAGACACATGATAGCCCCGACAATCGAGGAATTAGACCATAGTTGGGCTAAAGGGATAATCTTGGTTCTTAGGTGGAAGACTTATTTGCTGTTGTTATAGCTCCAAATCTCACTATTATGGTTTGTGATGCTGCACTCATGGCCTAGGGCAACCCCTCCTTCCAGACTCGGTCCCAAATTTAAAACACAGTGTTTTATTCCCCGTACGTGACATTTCCCTGAGTTAAACGTGTGTATACGCGGGTTCGCATATACCCAACCCGCGTATATGTATTAAAACACTTAAAAAAATATAAAACTCCTTATTTTCGGGCGAGATCGCGGGTTTTACCTGCTGATCACTTGTTAGTGCCGTGGCCCAAATATTCCCAACCAATTCCTAACTAAAATACTACTTTTGGATTGGTAATAAAAAGACATCAAAGGGAAGGCCTAAGGGAGGAGAGAAGAGAGAGAAAGGTTACTATACTGAGATTTTCCCCCTGACCAGGTCTGAAGACCCTTGTGCCTTCTGCACTTCCCCCATTTGTATAGGAAACCCTCGTTTCCTTGTGATTTGATGTTCATCCACTAGTTATGGCATCATGGAGTGAATCTTGGAAGGAGATATGCTAGAGGCTTGAGGCTGGACGGATCCGGAAGGAAGCTTTGCTTGGAGCCTGCGAAAGGTTGCTCAGGTGATATTACTGCTTTTGTACATTCTATTTGTCTATAATAAAGAAACACGTCTTGGTTCCCAATATGCTTCTTCTTTATGTTTATGATGTTCATGTTTGAATTTCATGTATGAATGGTTGTTTAAAGTTCATAACTAACTTCCTTATTTTATAACATAAAGATGATTTTTTTATAAGTCTTTGTCCATATACTGCTGCATTCTTTGGAATTGTTTGTTTTGCAGGACAAGGGAGCGAAAGGGACGTGAAGAAGGGTTTGGACCCTTGAGGAACTTCTCGAATGTAGGACCTGAGGTACGTCCTTCATACTTTATAATTTGATTATTATAGCGTTATGGATGTGTGAGCATGTGTTTCTCTGTTTAGACAACTTTCAGTTTGCTAGGGTTTCCACCCAAAAGCCCTAGGGGAGCAAATCCCTCAACAACTGTTGAGGTTATTCATTAAATTCCACCACATCATGTCAACTCACCTTTGAGAAACCCTTTTGGCCTTGTAGCTATGTAGCTAATACCTTTTCGTTTTGAACCCTTTTCCTTGTTCTCACATCCTATGTTTAGAGAGAGTGGTGCACTTACCATGGGGGATATGGGTCCCTTATCACCTTCTACATTTGAAGTATCTTTTGTCGTGTCATCATTACCATAGCTTAGTGTGATAAGGTCAACTCCTCCTACTTTTCCAACACCTTTTCCTCTTCATCAGGTATTCCATCAATTACTTTTGTGAACCGTACAAGTTTTATGAGTTTGTCCTTATCTATGCATTCATCCACATTTATGTTTGGAATGGGAGAAAACCCTATTTAAATACTGAGAGATGGGGTGGTTCCACCTAGCTCATCTATTACCACAGTTCCTTTACCTAATATGATAATTTTTGCTTCAGGAAAAATGAAATGGGGATCTACATTTGCTTTTGGTCAATCCAGGGGAAATAATGTTTTTGGTAGAACATATCAACCTTAGGGGAGTTCTATGTTAGGTTGGATTTTTTTCTCTAGGGGTTAATTTTCCTTCATAGGGGCTCATTTACCTGGGGTAATTATCCCAATAGTAACATTATGTCAATGAGTTATTATGCTTATGGTGGTTCTTTTCCATAAGGAGGTCCTTATTCCAGTGTCAAGTACAATCCCATGAGTCTTCATGCCTTTAGGAGTCATTTATTCCCTTGGGGCATCTCCCCTGAAGGAAATCATCCTTTGACCATATTTGTTGACCTAGGATCTCATTTTCCTGTGATGAACTATATCCTTGGTCCATCCTCTTCCACCATTAACTATGTTATGGGGTGACCATAAGGTCCACCAAGGGGCACATTTTTACCTCTTGACCCATTTAATCAACATCAACTTCTATTTATAGCATCACTTGATTTATAAGAATTGGATAAATTCATGAATGACCCCATATGGTCTTATCCTAGGTGGCCACCAATGCCTGAAAAATACCTTATGATATTCCTAAGTTTGAAGGAAATCCTGGAGAAAAGCCATACATTCATATCACCACGTACCATTTACAATGTTCTTCTAATTCTTTGGTGGATGATTATGTAAGGCTACATCTTTTCCAATGAATCATAACTGCTGATGCCACTAAATGTTATAATGAACTTGATATGGCATCTTATAGTGACCATGCTTCATCTTTTGAACCATTTTCAGTTATTGTCATGACAAGATATAAAGAAATACTTCTCATCCACATTTAAACACAATAACTCTCACATTTATGATCATATCCATGAGTGGAGGAGGTGGAAGAGGTTAGTGTAATAGCCCCAGGTTAAAAATTCATGGAATAAAAGTTAATAAAGACAAACTAAGACCAAGGTCATGGGACATCTATTCTAAGTTGAATGTTAGGAAAACATCCTAGTGGGTGTTCATTTGGTTTATTATGGCTAAGCTAAATTGGAAAAGGCATTGAAAAGGAAAAGACACATTAATTGGTATTTTATTTATGAAATAAAGGAAAATAGGAAAAAAGGAAGGCGAAAGGTCACATAATTTCACAAGGAGGAAATTGAAGGAAAAATAGCGGAAAATGAATAATTTAGAGGCCTCAATGATGAAAAGGCTATTGAGGATCAATTCACAACTTTTGTTGGTTCAAATTTTATCAATTCAGTTTTGGAGCTCTCTCTCTATTCTCTCTATTCTCTCATACTATTACAAACTTAGAGAATTTTTCGAGCACTATAGCATTGGAGAAAGGAAGGAAAAGTAAGGATAAGAAAGAAAAGGAAAGAAAGGATCAAGCAAGGAAATTTGGATCAGGAAACTATAGTGGGATTGATTCGTAGGTATCGAGTTGTATGTAATATTTCCTTGCTAGTTTTAGCATGCATGGTACATGCATGTTTGTATTTGGTTTTTTTGTTGTCTTTGGCATGGATTTTTCCAAGTGTGACAATGGTTTCAACCTTGGCTTTCCCTTTTTGGATAGCCATGGAGTGATGGGGTTCTTTCATTGGTTGGGCTTTGGATTTCTGGATGGTTTTGGAACTGGCTGAGGTGCCTTGGGAAAATTCCCAAGGGCCTAGGAATCCCTTAACTAGTTTTGGTAGGATTGCGGTAAAGCCTGAGGGTGGGGATAGAAAATTGCTCAAGTTATTGGTGCAAAAATATAGATGCATCCAAGCTTTTTTAGGCCTACGAATCCCTTAAACATTGTTGGCAGGATTGTGGTAAATCATGGTAGTGTATGTTCTTTTTTAGGCCTAGGAATCCCTTGACGAGTGTTGGCCGGATTGCGGTAAATCCTAGTAGTGTATGTTCTTATTTTGGGCCTAGTGATCCATTTACTGGTTTTGCGGGATTGTGGTAAAGCCTAGTTGTGTAGGTATTGTTTCGGTCCTAGGAGTCCCTTGATCGATTTTGGTGGGATTGAGGTAAAGCTTGAGGAATCCCTGGTTATTTTTTTGTGAGTCCCACATTCACAGTTGGAATATGGCATGGGGGTGATTGGCTAAAAGAAAGATTTGGTTCAGCTAAGCCTATGGTTAGGTGGTACATGGAAGTCCCTGACTTGGTTGGCTTTTTCATATGTTAATAAGAGCTCTTTTTCTCTTGTATTACTTGAGTATTTGTACTTGTTATTATGTGGCTTTAATGGTTATTCTATCATGGTTTTTATTCTCGTTATATGTTGTGTTAGGTCCCTATACTACTAGTGTAACCACTTATTGTTATTAGTAAAACCCCCTTATTATATTGTTGTGTCCATGTAGTCCCCATATTGTTATTATTGTTCCCCACAGAAGTCCACTATTGTTATTATTGTGCCCTTACATTATTATTGTTATGTTGGCTCTTATTATATTATGACCCCTTAGACTCCTATATATAGAAAGGAGGTATTTTCATTTGTATCATCTAAGAATTGTTCACTTGTGTAATTTAAAGGAAGTTTCACCCTCGAAAAGGCTTATTTCTGAGGTGTTTATCTATCTTTTATATCTTTTTGTGAGCTGGTTTCATAACATTTGGTATCAGAGGTTTGGATTCTAGGATTTCGCTGCTTCAAATAGGTCATCGTGGAATTTTCTCTATAATGTTTTGTTTGTGACATTTTAGAAGCTAAAAAAAAACCCATTTGAGAAGACAACTCGCTAAACTTTGGATCTGAATTTTAGATCTTGGCTCGCTTTATTTTCAGCGATATGATCTGAGGAAGTTAGGGTTTTTGCAAGCTCTAGAATTTCATCTAAAACAGGTCATCATGGAAGTCTCACTATAAATTGTTCCCCACAAAGTTTCACAAGCTAAAAAAAAAACCCATTTGAGAAGAAAGTGGTCTAAATCTTGGGTACGAATTTCAAATCTTTTCTCGCTATATTTTCGGATATATGATTTGAGGAAGTTAGGGCTTTTGTAGACTCCAGAATTACATATTAAACAAGTGACTTTGGGAAAATCATCATAACTTTCTCTCTGAGCATCAGATTGAAATTTCGTGAGCAGTTACAGAAAGAGGATAGATTGCAGTTTTTTGTGCATATTGTTCAGATCCAGAGTTCAAAAAAGTGACACGTGGCACTTCATACAAGGTTGATCATCTGAAATGGTATATAATCAAGTCATCTTGGAAGATTGTGCATAATGCTTTCTTGGAAAATCCAATATTGATCAGACTAGTGCCATTAGAAAGAGGACACCGAGGGCTACTATATATCGTGATTTTAGAATTGGAAGATCAGAAATTACAAAGTTGTAGTCATTTCAAGATTGAGCTCCTAAAATCAAGAAAAGGTGAGATGAGGAAGTTTGGTGGCAAGAATCCAGTAAATTGGATACTGCAGATGGAGAAATATTTTGATCTACATGGTGTACCACTGTTAAAAAAGGTACGTATTGCATCTAATTATTTAGAACCGAATCAATTTTTATGGTATAAAGGGCTTTGTTCTCATAAACCACTTGTCACGTGCTCAATTTTCACAGAGGAAATGATAGCACATTATGAGGATACAAAGAGAATCACCTTCTTTAGCCAATTGATAAATCTCAAACAAAAGGGTTCAATGGCAGAGCACATTGAGGACTTTCAAAAATTGAATATAAGGGTAAATTATGTTCTAGAGAAGCAAAAGATAAATAGTTTTGTCTATGCCATGGAAGCTGATATCAAGGGTATGAAAGCATATTGGAAGAAGGGCATGGAATATTTGAAGAAATACATGGAAGGTTTGAAAGAAGGTGGGACAAATTTGCTACAAGAAAGGTCTCCTAATGATGAAAAGGATCAAGAAACATCAAAAGAAAAGGATATACACCAGGAACCAACCCTAGAGAAAGAACAAATGAATCCAACCATATGTTGTATTGTAATGGAAGGAATTACCACTCCTCAAACTATGAAAATAGAACGACATATCAAGAAGAAGAAGGTTCCAACAGTGAAATATCAGGAAAAAAGTATTAAGAAACATCAAAAGAAAAGGATACTCACCAGGAACCAACCCCAGAGAAAGAAGAAATGAATCCAACCATATCTTGTAATGCATTGGTCGGAATTACCACTCGTCAAACTATAAAGATAGAAGGACATATCAAGAAGGAAAAGGTAATAGTGTTGATTTATTCGGGTAGTACCCATAATTGTATTCATTGTAAGATATCCAAGGAATCGAATTGCTTCCTATATCCAGTACCAGAGTGGCAAGTGACGGTTGTAAGTGGAAAAACCATAAATTGCTCTGGAGAGTGCCATAATATCAAGCTATCCATGGGAGAATATGTATTGGATAGCCCAATGATTTCCATTCCAATGGGTGGTACTGATGTTGTACTAGGAATCTAATGGCTACAATGCTTGGGTATAATAGCTTTTAATTTTCAAGAACTTTTCATGAAATTTTCTTTGGAAGGAAAGGAATTTGAATTAAGGGGTATCATAGGGAAATCGAGAAAGGTAATCAGCTCTAACAGAAGGACAAAGTTTTTAAGGAAAGAACAATGAGGCATAATTTCACAATTATGTTCACTAATGGTTCCCACATCGAAATCATCTATTTCTCAAGATATCCATAAAGTCTTGGACAATCATTCCAAGGTATTTGAGACTCCCAAAGGTCTCCCACATATTCGTGATCATGGTCATGCTATTCATTTGATTCCAGGAAGTGTTCCTCCAAACATCAAGCCTTATAGATATCCATATGCCCAAAGGAGTGAAATTGAACATATGGTTGCAGAAATGGTAGAGGTTGGTATAATTATCCAACCAAATTTGATAAAAAAAGCAAGGGATGAATGGAAGAATGCCGAAGCAGGGTAGGAACTCATTCAAAATTTGTTGAAGATCCCAGTTCCAACAGTATTGTTAGAACTTGACATGGAAGGAAAAATCATATTGGAACTTGAAGCATTCACAAAAAAAAGAAGTTGATAGCTACAAAATTGATCAATTTTAGAGTATCTCATCAAGTGGAAGAACTTACCTGCTGAAGATTCCACATGGAAGGATTAAAATTTTATACAGAAGCATCAAGAACTACTCAAGTGTTGAGGACAACACTTTTTGAAGGAGAGGGGCATGTTAGGTCCCTATAATACTAGTGTAACCCCTTATTGTTATTAGTACACCCCCCTTATTATATTGTTGTGCCCTTGTAGTCCCCATATTGTTATTATTGTGCTCCATAGAAGTCCACTATTGTTATTATTGTGCCCTTACAAAATTATTGTTATTTCAGCTCTGATTATATTATGACCCCTTAGACTCCTATATATAGAAAGGAGGTCTTATCATTTGTATCATCTAGAATTGTTCATTTGTGTAATGTAAAGGAGGTTTCCCCCTCAAAGAGGCTTATTTATAAAGCATTCATCTATCTTTTGTATCTTTTTGTGAGTTGGTTTCATAACATGTTGGTTATAAGCATGGTTTCATGACAAATTCTAGTTATGGCTCTTATCATGTTGTGATTGGTAAATGCATGGTTATTGAATGCATGACCTAATAGATGTTATTGCAACTACTATGAGTGGGAATTAGACTTTATTGATGATTCTTAGATAATTATTAGACCCCTATGTTCAAATATGCATTCATGACTTGTAGATTACATGTTCTCAATATGTTTGATGAAATGACGGTTATGGTTAAGCATGGCAAGGGAAAAAAAATTATTCAAGTTTGATTGAATGGATTTGTCATCATGTTAGAAATGATTTTGAAAAGTCTCACTGAGTTCTAGGTAGTGGTCTAGAGGCTGACCAAGAAATTAGGCTCAAAATCTAGGACCGCATGCTCTGAACTAGACATTTTGGGCT
Organism: Pinus taeda; assembly: GCA_000404065.3. Classification (NCBI taxonomy): domain Eukaryota; kingdom Viridiplantae; phylum Streptophyta; class Pinopsida; order Pinales; family Pinaceae; genus Pinus; species Pinus taeda. The sequence goes on along the minus strand of APFE031196845.1, from coordinate 62,730 downwards.
ATAACTACTGGATGCAGGCTTATGCATGCGGTTGGAGGCTCCCAACTGCATGGATGCCTTGATGTGGGAGTGGTTGAGGGCTTAGGGTAATGAAAGGGTTGTTCATCTCAGGATTTGTCCACCCGGGGTAGTTTCTCAGCTTATGAGTGACCTATATCCCCTATAGGATGTGTTCAGTTGTCATTTGGTTGAAATAGTCACCCTCACTTCCTTAATATGACCTTGGAGGTTAGGTCATGTCATAGTAGCTCTTCATCTCATGTTTACCTTGGTAGATTGGTGATAATGGGTAAATGTGGGAGGGGTGGTTATAGTTAGTTAGGAGAAGGCTTCCTGATGACTTTGTTAAAGATTAGTTTACCTGATCCTTTATTCAACCTATAACCAAGGATATTGTTGTGGTTAGGGTGGCTATTTATATGATGTCATTCCTAATTCTCCTAGAAATTTATTATTAAATTCCAAGCCCCAATAAGTGCATTTGGCTCTCAACAAGCATAATCTTTTAAGAAAAACACCAAGGTACATAAAATGCAGTCCATAACACTAAATAATCATTGACAATATGGTCGGGAAAAGAAAAAGAACAAGCAAAAGAACAATCCTAAACCTGCTTATAAGACTATACAAAACCAACCCAACTAGGGTGGGGGGACAAATAAAAGATATCGTAAGATTAAATTTCATTTTAAAATTTGTTAGGGAGACCATTTGACTCACAAATCCCCCCATATAGATAAAGTTCATTATCTTATTGCACCACCAATGCCACACAACAGTCGACCATCTTAACACATCCATTTCTTGTTGAAGTAAAACAAGAAATGATCGCATAGGATCCTCTACTGCCACAAGTGGGAAATTGGGTGCACTATTTTCCTCTTGGAAGAAAATCAGCATGTTCTCATGTGCAATGAGTAAATTAACTTGTCTATAAGGCCTAAACCTTATTACACTCTTGAGTTGAGTTTTGATTCCAAGGACTTTGCCACTCGTACTATGCGTAATGGGCCTCTCAAGTTAGATGAGACTTTAGAACTAATATTTCTCCCACCAAAGGGTGTTCTCCATACGTTTACACAAAATGCCAATGTCTGGGCTGCCTAGGGTTACAATATAGTTGAGGATATAGTCCAATATCCTTGTGTTGTTTCTGCTCTATAGGTTTTACAGAGTTTCCCTTTGGAGCACAAAGCCTTGTTAACTGCTATCAAAGGGGTAGATACCTCAGATTCAATTTTAATCATGCTTAATGTTGATTCCCCTTTGTCACGCAGAATGAGTCGATCTTGCGGACAAGACAGACCTTCCTAGAATCTAATGAAGACCTAATGACAAACAAACCAACCAAACACTATCTTTCTCTAAATGCGCTTTATAAATAATGGCAAACAAATGTGTTTAAGGGCCTACCTCATGTCCAACGCAAAGATGCCTTCGCTCCTTTGATCCAAGTAAGTTCCTTTGCGCAAACCGGCAAGCACAAACAAGGAAAACAATCAAATAGCACCTGCATATCTGATATTATAAAACATATTTAACATGAAAGTCAAGGATTCCATGAAACAAATAACATGAGATACTTGTTGAGAAAAATGAGCTTGATTGTATTAATTCAAAAGAGAAGAACCTTACAACCTTTTCCTTGACACTGTACAAGCTCCTCCCAAGGTCCAACAAGAAGTCTCCTCTACTTTGATAAGCTTCAGTCACTCCCCAATGAAGCCAAAAAGGTATGTGATCTCTCCTCTTAAGCTCAAATAGGAAGTCTTGATTTCACTAGCATTTACCCTCCAAAGTTCAGCTTCTAACCTCCCTGACCACTGACCCAATGCCTCAATTTATAGTGCAATGGAGATCAGTTACCAGCTCCTCCTTCAAAGGGATAGAGTCTTCCTTCAAAGGGATAGCTCCTCTCAACAAGGGATTAGTTCCTCCTATTATGGGATGCATGAACCACTTGGAGCGAACAGGAGCGAACAATCCACGTAACAAATGCTTCTAGAAAACTCTAGAATTAACCCAAGATGAGTTTTTTAAGATAAAGATTGCGCCTTTTGACTTTTACAGGGGTATGCACCTTCCCCTTTACATAAAAAGCATATAAGTACGTAGATACCTTGAACAAAAGGTGTGGGCCCACAGGAAAAAGTAAGAGAAAGTGTGGAACCAGAGTTACATTGCTTTTTTGATGTCTTTCTCTCTTTTCTCAAGCTTGTTTTGAAGAGCTGAGGTTTAAGACTTTCTTAGGAAGCTGGTATAGGTGATGATAGGCCTAC
>APFE031196845.1:27042-49892 GCA_000404065.3 Pinus taeda | reverse complement strand
GCGATTTATGTGTTAATAAAGTTTGCCTTTCGATGAGAGTAAGTCTCTGTCCTGACTTTTGTTTATCCTCTAATGCTTGTATGATGACTTCCTCAGCTGGTGTTGAATTCCTTAAAGAGTCTGCTCCTGACGATGATGGGTTAGTTTTTGAATGGTGGGGGGTTTTTATGAATCTACCCTGACTGTCTCTAAATCTAGGCATAAATGAACATGATTTCTAACTGTGTTTTTTTTTGCTTATCTTTGTTTATTGAAATTTTTTTCTTTTTAAATCCTTCAAGTACGCCCCCCCGGCAACGGTGCCAAAATGTAGTGTCCTGTCTAGGGTGCTAGACTAGGCTATATTTATTATCGACCAGGATGCGTAAACTTAGAGGCATGCGTCTAAAGTATATAGACATAAAGGATTATTAGCTAAGTGGTTATGATGGTAGGTCACAGGACTTCTTTACGAAAGATTGAGGTATGTTACCTATCACCTAAACACTTAGGTCACTCAGTTAATCTACCTAATTACAACATTGTCATTCAATTCATTTACCAGATTAAAACACTGTGTATCACTGCAAACCAAGATTTCAATCTCCTTACAGAGACACTATGCATAAAACCCCTGTTCAGAAAATACTCAGCATTCACTAATATTCATGCAAGATAAAAACATACATAAATCGTAAGCATACTTTGAAATGATAACAGAGTTCATGACATTGCTTTAAAAAACAACAAAGGATCGAATCCCTTACAGGATACGATTCACGATCTCAGTGGTGAACTGTTCAAGCACTATCATAAACCATATGCATTCGATTGAAATCAACAACCAATTCTAATTACTGTGCATATCATTTTATACCCTAAGTTGCGAATAAAAAGGAAATGACAGTATACCAAGTTAACGCAGGGCCCGTCCGCGTTCCAGAGGTATACTGGACTATGATCAACCGATTATTAAATCAACGCAACAAGGAAAGATCGTGACTGCAATTATGTCTTTGATATTAAGTTCAAACTCTGTTTTCAAATGAAACAACGATAACCAACTACTGACTACTCAGAACTGTGTTTACATGTGATTTTACAACCCTTACATTTCGAAAATGAATGTACATCCATGATGTGGCTGTTGCCGCTTTTACCATGTCATGATTTTTAAAATGTTTCTATCCTAAACTGATTTCAAAAAGGAACAAAACTAAATCAATTTAGAATGCTTTTATGTTGCTGCCTTTGTCGCCAACATGCTATATTTTGACCTTCGTTGACCGCGCATGTAGGAGGGTCGATTCTGCTGTAGGATAGGTATTCGTCCATGCTTGGACATTCTACTTTTCATCCATGCCCTTCGCTCTAGCCTAGCTATCATGCCACATGTCAAACAATGAACCAATTACAGGATGTTGGAACTTCCTGTAGCCATTTTTACCAAAAATTCCTAATTCGTTAACATAAAAATCCTAAATCAATTTTAATGCATTTTAATAACTATAGGACTATTAACTAATCAATTTTCAAGGGATCTGAGAGATATATGATGGAATGAATTAGGCAAATGATATGTTTTAGGAGGAAAAAGGAGGTCATGGGATGGTACCAACACCTTACCTCAATACAGCAGTTACCAATAGTTTCAAGTGAAAGTCATTGGTGGACCTAAGGGGGCGACCTATATCCCAACCCTTTTGGGGATGGGGTGTCCCATCCCTTTTGACGGGGTCAACTTTTTTCGATTTTTTTTACACTAAAGTCTCACACCTTTCGGTGTGTACTTTTAGTAGGTTTCTACTAGCCCATATTATTCAAGGATGCACATGCTTATGCCCGCAAGTGTACGGTTTGTTAGCAATGCATCGGCAGAACACGAAGATCAGCAACCCCACTACACCTCGTTGCAGTGACCGAACCATTCCAACAGTGGCCCCTGAACATCATTGGGGAAATTTTCCCTCATTCGTCAAAGAAACATAGTTACATCCTAATAGAAGCTAACTACTTCACGTGATGGACAGAAACAGTTTTTCTCAAACAAGTGAACGACCAGGAGCCCATCAGCTTCCTCTAGCAGAACATCCTCTCATGCTTCGGTGTTCCAGTACCACTTGTTTTTTATAATGCAACTTATTTTTTGTCTTTGAATCTCTATGAATTTGCGTTACATAATGGTGTTGTGTTAAAGCATTCATCTAACTATTACCCACAAGGAAACGGCCTAGCAAAATCCATGAATAAAAACCTCATTTGTATAATCAAGAAGACCGTTTTCTCTAAGAAGTGTAACTCGTATGCCGCCCTGACGAATGCATTATGGGCTGACCATGTGACACCAAATCCTTCTCTAAATACCTCACTATACTTCCTAGTCTATGGAAAAGAATCCATCCTTCCACCAAATATCTACTTGCCTGCACTTCAGCTTTCCCAAGAATCTCAAGGCAAGCCTTGCCAACTAGTTCAGCATAGGATGGATGCTCTCCATAAGCTTCAGGAAGAAAGGATGAAAGTAAAAGAAAAATTCATACTCCACTAGAACTGTATCAAGAGATGGTTTGATAAGAAGTCTACAGGGATATCTAACTTCGATGTTGGTGACTTGGTTCTGAAATGGGATAAGCCCCATGAAGACAAGGGAAAACATACGAAGTTCCAGTCCCTGTAGATTGGTCCGTATACAGTCCACGAGAAGCTTGGCCCACACATGTATCGTTTGCAATCACTTGATGGGAGGATTGACAACCTTCGTGTCAATGACGAAGATATCAAGCATTATTTTCAGTAGGTCGGGCCGCGCCTCGTGCCATGTACATAGTCTACTTACTACTTGTTGTTTCCATCTTGTTTTCTTTGCTTACTATCTTTGTTTTTACTTTGTTTGTTCTGCTTACTATTTTTGTTTACGTTTGTTTTGTTTACTTGATATATTATTATTTTTGTTTCCGGAAATAAGTGTTGCCAACTACTACGTTCTAGATTTTGAATAGAGTATGTGGTTGAAATTGAAGAGACTTGTAACACTACAGCGCTTGACCAATCTTGTGTCTATCTTCTCTATGCTTGGTTACAACCTTTGGCCGATGAAGTATTAACAGAAAATATGAACCGTCTACAAGGGATGTTTTGGTCCAACCATGAACTTGTATACACACTGGGAAGCCCCATGCCTATATTCAACATTCTGCTTTGTGTGTTCAAGCTCATCCAACTAATAGAAACGGAGAAGGGGAAATCTAAATGGGAAAACCTATGTCAGAGGTCTTACATGCTTCTCTGAAGGAACAACCCCGACTGCTCTCAATAAGTTGGGATCCCTCTTCCACCCCATAAATAAATAAGTGCCTATGCACAGTCCTCTTGAAAATATAAAGGCAAAAGAAGAGAAAGGCTTCCTGCACAGAGAGGTGAAGCATGCAACTCAACCGGGGTACTGACCAGGCTCGTTGGCAGTGGAGCAATGTGTGTGTTCTTGAGTGACTCCATCAGGGTACTGTCCAAGCCTGCCGGTAGCGGAGCAACACCAGAGATGAAAACTTATACTCTGAAAATATTCAACTCACGAGCTAAAATGCCCTTCCCGGATTCGAAACATTGAGATCAAGTTGAACTTTTGACTCTGTTTGACTGAGTTGGAAAAAGGTGAACCATGTATGTCCATGGGGTAAGTGGGGAAGCCAAAGTAACCCGCACAATGATTCAATACTCCCAAAATACCAAGGCCCTATGCTAGCAATGAACCAAAATAGAGAAGTTGGATTTCTACCAGTGTGTCGCCAATTGTTGTAGCAGCTACAACCACCCTCCAAAATGTTGGCCTGTACCCAATTTTGGAGCCTCCCTTGAGAGTTTCACTTGATGACTGCACACACTCGGGTTCACTCCGTGAGCTCGTGTGAGTCTTAGCATTCACCTTGGTTGTTCATTTCACCAAGTATTGCATGTTGATGTCAAAGTCATGTTTTTGACCATGTTCTAGTTATGCTCAAAGTCTTCACTTCATGTGTACTTGTTGTGTTCACTTGTGTTCGCTATGAAATCATATGTTGCACTCACACACGGGGTCATGTTCACTGTCGCGCAAGCATTGACACAGTCGATCAACGATCAATCACGACTATCGCACTTGTTTCTTGCACCATCGGTCAATCATGTTGAACATGTGTGTCTAATCAGTTTGATTCATGTCATCGTCAAGTCATGTGGGTGTGTGTTTGTAATATCACATTTTCATCTTTCACTAATCCACATAGTTAGTCATTTTGCTGAAGTTCTGACGTCTAGATTCCCCTCTAACAACTAGACCATCACCCGGCCATTGACTCGATTGACTATCGGCAAGAACAATGTAGAAGCACCAAGAAAGTCTTTTCAAGCCACCCTGCCTGCAAGCAATTCAATCAAACTTCATGTTGGCCACCCGGAGAGTCGGACGCGGTAGCCACCCCAGGACTGACTCCCCTCAAAAATAGTGTAGAAGCTACTGACCTTTCCCACTCATCTAACTAAGGAAATTGCACAGACATGCTGGACAGAAACCCATTGCCCGTCCTTGTCTCCCTCAGAAAATTGTGCAGTTTTCCTAGTCAATCCTTCCAACAATCGACCGGTTGCTCATCCCAAAAATTGTGCAGTATTCATGAGCAGATTCTCTACTACTCAGCAGTCCGTTCAGCTTAGAAATTGTGTAGAGATGATCAACAGACTGACCTCCCATCATCAATGCAATTCTCTCGCCAGCAGGTCCCAAAAGCAGGCTGACAGTTCCCTCCAGGAATTGTGCAGTTTCTGCTGCCAAGCTCCCAGCAACTGACTGCTTGCTTCCCTTGGGAATTGTGCAGTTTCTACTGCCAGTGCCCCAGTAGCCAGCTATTAGTTCCCTCTCAGAATTTTGTAGTTTTGGCTGTCAGGATCCCAACGAGTTCCTCCAAAAAACTGCGCAATTTCTGCTTGTTGATCCTCCATGCAGCTTGGCATGTTCCTTTAGAAAATTGGGAAAATATTGCTATCAAGCCCCTGTTGCCCACTCGTTCTGGAAAATGCACAGAGTCTATATGCCTTGCCTTCCTGCATCTTGGACTTCCCCTCCCAAAATTTGCACAGTTTTGCCTTCCTACCGAGCTAGACCTCGCAGACAGTCACTATCAACTTGGATTGCCCATCTTCATCACCCAATGAATCTTGCGTGGTTTTCATCAACAGTGCCCGGAGCCATCATCCCACCTCGAAACCTTGCTTCCTATCTCAGACACTTGCATCCAAAATGTTCATGTGTCATGGTAGATTAGGAGGTTTTTGGATTTGATGTCATCTTGTCATGAGTGACTGAAGGTACAGGTACACCAACAAACATGGCACGACGACGAATGGGATGAACGAAGGGAGCACATGCATAAGGATAGCTTCACCAATGGACGAATGAACAATGCATGCAAATGGATGTGCTCGCAAATAGATGATCATGCAAAGATGTGTTCACGGACAGACAGAAGAGAAAACATACAAGATGTGCTCACGGACAGACGAATGGACGAACATGCACCTTTCGCGAACAAATGAACCTGTCAAACCTTCCAACATACAAGCAAGGAGTAGCGTGCCCAAGCAACATCAAGTGAACCAACGACCATCAAAGACTCCGCACACTTTTCCATGCGGAGGTGAAGATGTGACACACCATGAAGACATCCACCACCCAGTAGCACTGCAGCTCAACATGCACTCCAACAGCAGCACGAATGTACTCGCACTGTCATGTCGAGTCATGTCACTCATATTTCTACTATAAGCCATGCTATCAAATGATTTAATGTAACGTGGAAGTCCAAGAGACTCACTTATTGTACAAAGAGTCATGTAAAGTTGAAAATTCATGGAAGTCAAACAGTCATGAGGTTAGTCGAACAGCCATCAAGGTTAGTTTCACCCTTGGCTATAAATAACCCCGCATTTGTACATGCAAAGGACCTTTCACCTCATCTCCTCCCACATAGCCAAGTGATTTTGTAATCTTTCCTTTGAGGAATAATTAGTGGCTCCAATGCCCCACGCATGAGGTTAGTGATGTATGGTGTAACGATGTGTCTTGGAACTTTCGATTAATTTAGAAGCCTGCTAATCAGCCAGCATGTTTTCAGACGAATTGTAATTGTTGTTAGAATAATCTTCAACACTTGTAATGCATGTTGCTTTAACATGTGCTGAACACTTGAACTACTTCACTTGTTGTAATACATAATATGTTAATGAAAATGTGTTGTCTACCCCATGGACATCAAACAAACATTTCACATCAAACTTGTTGTAACAACTATTGCACTCATGCGGACTCATCCGCTGGGTGCTATACATGTTATCTTACCTTGTGTGTCATGATTTCCGCATCTGTGTGGGCTGCTCCTCCGGAAGCTATGCATGTCTTGTTGTGTTGTGTGTTCCTAGCTAAGTTCGGACTTCATCCCAACCAACTTGGGACTCATTCCCACCCTCTCCCTCTACATTGAAAGAACCATTGACATAAGTAACACTAGAAATCACCAGGCACGTGAACCTCACTTTTTGAAGACAAAGCAAACCACTCTCATGTGCTGACAAGTAAGAGCAGAGGAAAATCCTTAAGACAATGGAAATTGGGCCATCATACATAATGGTACTCCCACACCAAACGGTGTGAGGTCTAGTTGGGACTTCATACCGGGGTGATCCCCTGAATGTTGGCGGATCCAGCATCATCAACAGGGCCTTATACTTATGTATAGAGGAGAATGAAGTCGTCAAGCATAGCATATGGTCCGATGGAGAGGAAACAGAAAAGGGGGCTAAGTAAGGAGTTGAAGGCATCATAATTTGGTAATATCATAACATTGTTTTAATAAAATTTATGATGAGTGGAGCTCTGATATGGAAGCAAAAAGGTGTCTGGAAAATGAATGAGTTGGAAGTTGAGGAGTAACTAAACGCGGGAGAGTTGGTCTTAGAAGTAATATCAGTTGTCAAAGATCGTCGGTGTTAACCTAGATTGTCATTGATGTTAATATGGCAATATTCTGGATGAGTAAACAATGATGTGAGGCTAAGGAGAAGTAAAGCAAATCCATGAAGAAACAAGAGCAAGAATCCATGAGGAGAAACCAGAGGAAAGCCAAGATAGTTAAGCCATTGGAGAGAATATTGGAAGTCATAGGAGCTATCAGAGCAGAGTTATCAAAGCAGAGAAAGCCACAGGAAATCCAAGTATTGGAAGCCACAGGAAAGCCAAGTAAGTGTAAGAGCAGGAGATTAAGGAGGAGCCACATTGGGAGTATCACATGTAATATAGGTCAAAGAAGTTAACAGAGGAGCCAAAAGAGTGGAGGAGTATATAATATCAGCAGAAATCAAGAAGACGGATGAAGAGTGAATGCACGTGGTTATATTCCAAAAGGTGGGTTTGTAATAGTGGTAGTGTTTTTTGGGTGGATGCTAGGTAGTATGTGGTATTTAGAGGAGAGCACCCGATTCCATTAACCGAGCAACACATACCACGAAGGTGGAGAGAGAAAATCGCTTTATCGGGCGGGTAGTCTCTGTGCTATTTGTCCACCCGAAATCTCCATTGTAATACACTTCAAAGTTACAACACATCCACCATATTGCAATCCTCTTTAAAGCCTTGCCACATTAAAATTCCGATTGTGATAAGTATGCGAACCCGCTGCAATGTTATAACATGCCCTATTGTAATATCATGTCCATCACAATATCGCAAGCCTTGTTAAAGTTTTTGCCACATTGAAATCCGCTGATGGCGATATAATTGCGGACCAACTACACCATTATTGTTGAAAAGTATGCAACAAGAAATGCTTGTTGAGAATGCAACAAGATGATGGAGCTTAGTGGAAAGGAGTCGCCTTCACTAAGTGGTCCCGCAGGCAAGTTTTGGCGCAAAGTTTATTTTTAGACTATGTCTATTTTTAGACATATGGATCATGGTCTATGAGTTGCAGGATGTTGTTTATGGATGATTGGTCATGTTGGGAAAAATAGATGGACTTCTATTTTTTGGATCACAGCGGTGTGATCAGAGTCTATTTTTAGACTGCTAGGTAAAAATAGAAACAGTCAAATATTATTAGCCCTTAGTAATATTTGGACTCTAAACTTTATCTTATTCTCTTGGAGCACTTCAGTTGGAGCTACAAATGTGGCACATGCAACTGCCTAAAGGAATCACGTGGTTACCTATGGGTTGACTGAGCTATTGCATGAAGGACTTCAATTAGAACTCAAGTGGTTGAGTTCTGTGGAGTTAGATGAGCAGTTAATGGAGTTGTGTTCAGTTTGACTTAGTTGAACTAGTTGTATTTAGTCTAACTGGCCAATAGACTAAGTGATGAGTTGTGTGAATTAGTTATTAATTAATTCACTAGTTATTAACTCATAATGCAACTGAAGAATACATCAGTTAACTTAGTGCATGGACAGTTCAGTGGAGACAAGTGTTAGAGGTAAGTGAAAGGGTGAGTTGTGACTATCAGTTGTGCACGAGATCTTGCACAATCAATGGATTGAGTATGTCCATGAGAATTGTGCAGTAGATGCCCAGTGATATAGCTTGTGCTCGCGTGATTTCTAGTGTGAGTGATTTTCCAAGGTAAATAGAACTTGGAATGATTTTGGATTCATTCATTCTCATGCAGGTATTGTGCAGTGGATGCAGGCAAGCAGCGGAGGAGATTTAGAGATTATATCTGAGCTATATTGTGTGTAACAGGTGGAGATATGCTGGATACTTGTGAAGAGTATTGTACTATGTATTGTTACATGTTCTCAATAAATATAATATATAGATAGTTAGGGTTTTTAGTGAGATGCTTTCCCTAGGAAAATACTGTGTTGATATGTGCGATTGATGCTTCTATGTGTGCATGTTATTGTTTCTGCTTCTGTAAATTGATTATTAACGTAGAGGAGGTTATGTATTATGCATGTATTCCACAATAGTGTATAATCAGGATAATCTCTATGAATATGTTTCATATTATTCAAAATTTCTACACATGATTCTTTAAAATCTCATCAAAATGTTTTTACTATACCCCTTCTTGATACATTTTCCTCCTTTGTTTCTCTTATGCATATGATCTTTTCCATCACCAATAGACCTCATCAGTCTCGTAACCCTTGGTTGGTGCCTTATCCTTTTGATGTAGCCATGTATAGTGAGTATATGCCACTTTTAGTGGAAGACATTTCCTCTTCGAAAGTCCTGTCAGTACCTCCTGACGATGGTAAAAAATTCCATCCTTGTATGATATATGATCAGGATAATTTCCCACATGGGTCATCACTCTGCTTATTCCACGTGATTCCATCAATGACAAGTCTCTTTCTTAGAAGTCATCTTGGAGTCATGGATTCAATTTCTAATCCAAAAGAGACCATGCAATTTGATGCCTTTATTCTCCTTGAACAAGAACTAGTAGAGATTGGGAAACTAAACCTTGAATTGGCTTAGGGGGCATTTTATTGGACATCCATGGAAACTCCACCCTTGGACTATGCAAAGTATTGGGGTTTTTATACTGCACTTGATAATGAATTTCCCAACTTGCATCCTCTATTTGATGGGTGTTTTTTACCCCCTTTATGTCTTAATAATCCTTGTTAATGATTTGCATTAGCGTATGAGACCACTAACCTTTTATGTCCTCAGATAAATCCTAATAATGATATGCTTTTAGGTTGTCCCTAAAATCATCAACCTTTAGGAATATGGAAATTCAACTCTCTAAGGAATGGCCCCATCATGGTGTGCCATATATGGTACCCACATTGCCCGTGAATTCATGTATGAGAATCCTTGGCCTATGCTAGGTAGTGGGCACAACAAAATGTAATGTATTAGATTGTGTTGCACCTTGTACATAGGTATTTTATTTTTGCTTTGGTGTGTGATGTGAGAACTTTTCTAGTACACCGTATATGCAAAAAACCCAAAAAAATTATAAAACTCAAAAAATAAAAAATATATGGTCATGATTTTACTTAATCCATGTTTTATTTCTGTCATTATGTGATTTAACCATGGGTCTAGTTTTTCCATATGGTTTTTACAGGATACAATGGATTTTTTATTACAACATTCACTAGACCTTAGGTGCATTTTTCTTTACCTAACATATAGGGATAGGTTTCACATTACCATTGCTGCTACATTATAAACCGCCCTTGCCATTTTTTAATATGCCTTAGGTGCAATCTTGTCAATTTTCGATATTAACCTATATCTTTTTTCATGTTGTAACTTATCAGTAGATATTTTGTATAAATTGATGCCATAGATTAACATCTATTTTCTATGCTGGTGTCCATGGAGTATTATTTCCCATCCAAAAATCCTTCCTTTTATCCAACCATGACTTATAATATGAGCCTCATTTACTCTTCGTTTTCATCTTCTGGATTTACCTAAGAGGATTCCACCCCTTTTATACATTTTGATTGTTGTGACATTTTAGCTTCATTTTTTCTTGTTGATAAGACTTGGTCTCATTCTACCTTTTCTGTCACATTATGCTTGGACCATTGCTTTCTTTTTCTTGATTCTCTTATATTTCCTAGAGTGGTTATTGCAATGAGTAGTATCATTTGCAAGCCTCTCTACTTCACTTTGCTTAAGGCAATTCTATCATCTCAGAAGTAGTTTATTTATCCATATTTAAATAGGAATGCAATATATTACATATATAACCATAAATACTAATATTTAATAGAAATAACACTTCATTTCATTAATATCAAATACTGAAATATGCTTACAAATAGAATGGAAATAAGACTAGCTCGGGCGATGGTAGCTTATCTCTAAGAAGAGATGTGGCAGCTACATGCCTCTAAATTGAGTTACAATGAGACTCAAGGGCCTTTTTATTATTGAAAAATAATAGAAAACCCTAAACAACCAAAACCCTAACTCAAGGAGATGTAACACCAAGATTTTATGGGTCCCATTGGGGTTAGTTGGGCAGCCAACTTCACAGGGTCATAACTTGGTCATATTATCTCTGTTTGACGCATATCATATCTCATTGGAAAGATCTATCTGAGGAATATATCAACCAATGTGATTAATAGATAACCATCTGAGCAATGTTTCCAAAAAAAAACATTTCTTAGGGCCTCAAAACGGCTCTCGAGGTTCAAGACCTGAAAAACTGCCAAAAATAGAAAACTGCGCTTCAATTAAGTAAACTAAAAATCTGAAAGAAACAATGGTGAGGGTACAAGTGGAATAGTTAGGTGGCCACCAATATCCACCTGGATTAGTCCTCCCCCATTAGGAAGCAATGGTCACCATTGCATTGAGTTCCTCCATGAGATGAGGAAACTTCTGCTGAACTTGCTCCTTGGTGAGCCATTTTCCCTGGTGAAGGATTTGGCCTTCTTTGACAACTCGATATAGTTGTATCCTCTATTTCTGAGTGTTATTGATCTATGTGTCCATGATATGGTCAGTTGTGGCCTACTCCATGCAGTATGAGTTGAGCTCTGTTGGTGTGAGTTGTTCTACAATGTCAGATGTATCCAACAATGGTGGATAGTATGGCCAAAGGAAATCTACATTGAACACTAGTTGCAAGCCAAGGAATGGGGGAATGTTGTGCTCCAAAGCATTGTTTCCCACTGCCTTGGTAATGGTGTAATGACCATATTGGAGTGGTCTAAGATTCCTATGGGCTCTTGTAAGGCCTTCTTTCTATAAATGCAATCATACTTTGTCACCCACCTGAAACTTGTGTGGAACCCAATGTTGATCATGTCGCTGCTTGTACTTGGCATTTTCCACAATGGAGAAGTGATATATTGTCTCGTTGGGTAGAGGTGCTCCAGGAGTCAAATCGAATGGATTCTTGACTTGACAATGCAACGATACCCCTGTGGGTGAGGGGAGGATGCCCCTATATTCTTTCATGACCGTATCCACCTGCTTCTACTATGTGGAGCAACCCTTCCTAGGGACCATGGATGTGGTTACGATCTTCCCCTTACTTTGAGAGTGAACTAGAAATACAATAAATTTCCTAGTCTGGGAGATGATCTTACTGCATTTCTTAGTAGAGATCAAAGTGGTGGCGATAAGTGGGGCTACCTCTTGTATCCTGTATAATGTATTACCCAAATAAATAATCATAGAGTGAGGTATAGACTCATATACAACATGTTGCATCCACACGTATGGTATTCCTAATAATACATCATAAACGTCAAGAGGAGCAACATCACACAATACCTCATTTGTGAAGGGTTTGATGTTGTAGGGAAGGTGACACTACTGGCTGATTCGGAGATCTCGTACTTGTTGAAGCCACCTGATGTTGTATGACTGTGGTTGTGGCATAGTCAGTAGGCCCATCTACTTCATGACCTCTACTGAAATGAGGTTCTTTTCGCTGCCATTGTTGACAATGAATTGCAGTGACGAACCCTTCACCTACATTTGTGAGTGGAAAAGACGCTCCCCCTCCTCTAGATATTTGAGTTCATTCTTTTGGATCTTGGCAGTGGCAATAGTGGTGTTGGGCTCCACATCAATAATCTGGTTCCCTTTATCGTTCCCCTTGTTAGGTTTGACTTAGGGTCAAAACATGCATCTGATTCTGAAGCCTTCAACTCAGCCACTAGCGACTACTTGGTCCGACCCTCACTTATGTTGTGAGTGGGGCTCTTATGGAACTCACACCACTTTCCTGTGTCCTTATTTGACTTTGTGGTGGTGTTATTTTCTTGTAGCTTCGACAAGTTGTCTTGGGTCACCCCACCTTGGCTTCGTCCTTTGTTCTTCAGATTCACAGATCGAAATTCTTACTTCTTTTGTTTAAACTTCTACTCGATCTTGAAAGTGTATCAGTACATCGTGACAAGCGAGGAGATGCCCAAGAACTCCATCTCATCCTAGATGTAAATGTGTAGGAAGTAGAATTATTTGAGTACCAAATGCCTCTCATAATCCTTGATACCCAATTTTGTATGAACGGTATGAAAAATATTGGTGAACTCTGGCATGTCTTGGTCCCTTTGCTGTTGTAGCATGGTCCACTTTATGTATTTATCCTCATGGATTTTGACAGGGTAGTATTGCTCCTTGATGGCATCTCGGAATGAATTCCAAGTGGGTGTGGCTGAAAACAATGAGGCTGTATTGTCATCCTTCTACTCGCACTAGGTTTCCAACTAGTCCTTGACGTGAGGGGCGACTTTGAGAAGTGCAAAAGTGATATTTTCCCGGCTGGAAAAATCATGAACTGAAAAATATCCGTCTAGAAGATTTAACCATTTATCTATGGCATCTACATCTATCTGACCCTCAAATATGGGAATGTCAAAGTTAACTTGTACTTTAAAATGTGTGGCACTTCCAGAGTAGTTGTTGGAAGTAGATGTGTGGCCCTTTGGTAGCCACAGAAGGATTTGGGAAAAGCTTTCCATCAGTGCATTCCTTTGTCACTAGAGGGCTTCTTTGAGCATGATTTTGATAGGATCTCCTTCCCCCTCGTCTTTATTTTCATATTCCATGGGAGGCCATCGGGATTTGCGAGGC
The DNA here is from genome assembly GCA_000404065.3 of Pinus taeda. Lineage (NCBI taxonomy): Eukaryota > Viridiplantae > Streptophyta > Pinopsida > Pinales > Pinaceae > Pinus > Pinus taeda. The sequence continues at coordinate 36,322 of APFE031196845.1, read as the reverse complement.
TGGTCTTGCAAAGGTTTGACCAGTTCAAGCCCTAACTCCTTATATCCCAACTTCGTTGGGGACATGCAAAGAAAAATAGAGAAAAAGAAAACTCCTTTGATACCATTGATCTAAATTTAAACATGAATGCAACAAATTATAGATATAACTATAAATACAGATATCCAGCAGAAATAACACTTCATTTTATTAATATCAAATACTAAAATATGCTTACAAATAGAATGGAAATAAGACTAGATTGGGCAATGGTAGCTTATCTCTGAGAAGAGATGTGGTGGCTACATGCCTCTGAACTGAGTTACAATGAGGCTTAATGGCCTTTTAATTATTGAACAATAAGAGAAAACCCTAAACAACCAAAACCCTAACCCGAGGAGACGTAACACCAAGCATTTATGGGCCCCGTTGGGGTTAGTTGGGCGGCCAACTTCATTGGGTCGTAACTTGGTCATATTATCTCCATTTGATGTGTACAATACCTTGTTGGAAATATATCTCCAAGTACTACATCAGATGATGCAATATATTTCAGAATCGCGTGGAAATTTTGCCAAAAAAATGTCATTTAGGGCCTCAAAACAACTTTGGAAGTTGAGGACCCAAAATATTGTCAAAAATAGTAAATTGCACTACAATTAGATAAAATAAAAAACTGAAAGAAACAATGGTGAGGGTCCAACTGGAATAGGTGAGTGGCCACCAATGTCCTCCTAGATCATTTATATCATTCATACCACTCATTCCTCCAGGATGAGCTTCCTCTGTGTCCTTCTCATGATTGTTAAAACCTGAAGGATACTATGTATCCTTTTATATCTTTTTCGGGCTCATCAAAACTAAATGGAACAGGGACTATTGAGCTTGATTTTATTCTCTTTCATGCTCATTTAACTATAAAGGAGACTAAAAAGAGGAAAACGAAGGGATATCATTTGCTTAAGTTATCAGTCAAAATGGAAAAATTAGTCACGTTGACCTTGAACATGGAACCGTCATATCCTCACAGCTGGGTTTTAGCTTTCCTAGGAGCCATACCATACTTATGAGATTTTTTTTCCTCCAGTTGGTTACTCTTCTAGTCACTATGGAGCATGCCTTAATGCCTCCCATGTTATTGCACAATATCATGTGGTGGTCATTAGTCAATGCTTCCAAGTTCTTTTTTTGTTATGTCATTATATGTTTGAGGGAAGTATTAGCCTCAGTTGGCCATCTATAGTCCTTATTGACCATTTTGTATCATCCATCTTTGTGTTAGTTTTACTTCATGACTTTGTCCATTTACATCATATCTTGGTATATTCTGTGTCAATTGATGGAGATAAATTAAGGCCCTCCTTCAATGGATATTATCCTATCGACTTCAGCTCATTATTCAAGAGGTTGATCTAGGAGCTAGTAGTACCATGGAGCTTACAGACCTTAGTGGAAGTCTTGTAATCAATAATGGATTTACATCATTGAACCTTGATTAGTCAACTTTATGAGTCTTCAACCTAAACCTCAACTACTTTATTCACACTTAGTGGACTATGCTAGGTACCTTGGGGTCCATTTTCATCATCGGTGGATCCCCTCATTCCTCTTAATGGTATACCTCAATAACCAGTAATCAAGTGGTTTTATACAATTATTAAAATCAACACATATATTTTATATTCTATATTTGTACCATCGAGGTTGTGTAGAAGACCTTGGGTTAGGTACATTTCACTCTTATATGACACCCTTCCAAAGTTGCATTAGAGTTATTTTTCATTTTACATATTTTGAGGACTATTTGGGGCACCTTTATTTTATGGTTCCATTTTCCTGTTGATGTATACAATGACATAGATCCACATTGTATTTGTTGGTGGCTATTATCTTTTGGGTTTTCACATGTATCCACTATGTATTTCCCGTGGCCATGTCCTAACATTTCATGACATGGATCCATAGTGTATAGGTTCCAACCATGTTCAGTTTATCTTTACGAGTGAGCATGGGTATGGCTAGCTCAAGGATGATATTAGCATGGCTGAGAATTCAATACTTTAGTTTATCTCATTCAACTCTTTAGTTTTGGCTCCTTCCTTCCATTTTGAACTCTATGTTTTTTGTAAGGCATTTCAACCATCAATTTCTCTTATGACATGCACTAGGGAGAATGTATGATCTGAATTGGATCCTTATATTTTTTTTCATCCATCTCTATGCATTTGGAGTGGAAAAAGTGGAGGAATCATCTCACGGGACAATTTTTATTGGTGGTAGCCATTTCGGTGAAACAAGGTCTGAAACCTTTCGGAAGAGTTTTGAGGAATCAAACTATGTTTTTTGGGGTAAAAATTTTCTGCTTTAGTGTTGCACTTTTTCATGGTATTACACAAACATATACCTTTCCAACAGTGTAAGAAGTGCATCAATCAAAGTTTGTATGCAAAAGTTATTCCACTCAGAAGTTGACCTTCCTATTTTCACACCTATAGTTTGGGAGGATGCTGCGTCAGTCCCCATTATTCATGAAAAAGGGCTAGCCACGTGTTTTTCATGTAAAATTCTCTAGAAAAGTCTATTTTTTAACTCTAGTTAAGAGTTGATGTAGTCAAACTTAAACACTAGTAGGTTATTGGGTTGTGTTATAACTGGGCCACTACGAGGAAGAGGCATTCCATTCTTTAGAGAGAATTTTTTTGCATAGCTGAGAAAAGATAGCCAGGAGAGATAGGAGATAGAGGACATAGAGAATATTTATGCACTGTAGCATCCCACGGGCCACATGCATTCCTTATATTTACATGTAGCCATATTTCTAGACAGGGAAAGAGAGCAAAGTGACCTCACCTCCTAGCTAGGTTTTCTCCCGAAAGGGTTTCCTAGAGAGCATATCTTGTGTATTATGTGTGTATCTTCTTATTTTATCATTCTGAACTTTTCTCCATAATTTTCATTTGCATGCATGCACTAATTACAGTTAAATCCACAGATCTTACAATTTAATAAACTTTAATAGTGTAGAATTTTTCATAGTTTTAATATAATATTATTAGATCTGTTGTGATGAACTGTCACGTAGAATATCCTCGAAATTTTCTTTGGGTATTTGTGGAAATTTTCAGGGGATCTAGGTCAGCGGGGTCGAAAATTGTAAAACCATAATCATGGCCAACAAATGTGTAAATGAACCTTGTGATCCTATAGAGGTGAGGTTTTCGTAGCTCGAACAAGAAGTCACGGATATAAACCACAATGTAAGCCTCCTCATGGAAGCCCTAAATAATAATATGGGCATATTCAGAGAATATGGGGGTTCAAATGTAGAGGAAAAATCAAAAGGGGGTTTCGGATATCAGGAAGACACAGAGAACCAATTGAAGAAAAAACCTGAAAAAGATCAACCTAATTCGAGTGTCATGAATCAATCCCTATTTAAAAAGGAAGCAAAAGACGATATCAAGTCATACCATGGTGATATCAATGCTCTAAATATGAACCAATGGTTGTAGCAATTGGAAGTTTATTTCACTGTCCATCAGATCAAGGAAGGGAAAAAAAATCTCATTTGCACTGATGAAATTAGAGGGTCATGCATTGAATTGTTGGGAGAGCCACACAAAAAACCATAAGGTTCGAGGGAGAACATCTAGTGACTATGGGAATATTTCAAAACTATCATTATGTCACATTTTTATCCTATTGGGTACGTGGAGGACCAGTGGATCCGATGGAATTACTTCAAGAAAAAGTCAGGCCAAAGCATTCAAGAGTACACCACATAATTTAGAGAGATCTATAATGTTGGGTATCTCTCCAAATAACCCATATGTACTCCTGAAGTATTTGGGGGCTCTTCACTTCCATCTACGTGATGAAGTGATTCTATTCAAGCCCAAATCAATGGATGAGGCTAGTGTACAGGCACAATACCTTGAGAAAATAGGCCTGATGAAATCGCAATCAAGTGGATCAAAGAAAAAGGAGAAATAAGAAGCTTCTAAGGAGGGGAACAAGAAGCAGAAAGTGGGAAAATATAAAAGGATGGAAGCCACAACATACGAGTGCAGAGATCCTAGCAACCACTACAACATTGATGGCCATACAAAGGAGAAGTTTTGGAAGTTGGATCCAAGGCTAAACCCAAAGAATAAGAAGAAAGACAATAAGAAGAAGAATGTCATGGCCACTGATTCGAGAAACCAAGTTGAAAGCAAGTTAGATTTCAATGAGAATATTGTCTATACATCAATGTAGAAGGAGGTGAATCTGAGTAGCTTTTAGCAACAAAAAGAGAAAGAAATGAGCAAACTCTTCCATATAAATATACAAGTTAGGAAGACAAATATTAATGCTTTGTTTGACTCAAGATCATAGGAGAATCTCATTGCAACATACATTGTCAAGAAGTTCATGATCATCCAAACCCATATCCACTAGGAAATCCATAGGCTCATTTTCAGCGGTAGCAGCACCACTCCATGCCATAATAGCAAGTGGAAAGAGTTTCCAGTGTGGAAAAGGTGAACATAAGGATTTCGGGGAGCTAAATAAGAAGACTAGTCAAGCACTAGTTCTTACATTACCAAACTTGCAATGACCCTTTAAGGTAGAGAAAAATGTGAGTTGGTATGCTATGGGAGTTGTCTTAATGCAAGGACGAAGGCCCATTTGCTACCATTCTGAAGTATTTCATGGGGCAGTTCTTAACTAACCTACCTATGATAATAAGATCTATGCCATGGTACAAGCTATGAAGAAGTGGAAGCAGTATCTGATGGGAAAGGAGACAATAATACACACAGATCACCAACCATTGAGGTACATGCAAGCATAGAGTAAGGTATGAAAGACTAGGAATTACAAGTGGATGGGGTCTTTACAGTAGTTTCATTTTGTGATCAAGTATAAGAAGGGAAGCATTAAAAAGCTAGCTGATATGATTTCAAGGCCACCCAAATCAAATATTATAGCTTTGGGGACTCTTATGCACATGGAGCCATTCATCCATGCTGTATATAGAGAGGCATATTCAGAAGATGAAGACTTTAAGGAGGTATATCAATATTTGTAGAGTCAGAGTCATGTCCATGAAGGTGACAACACCGTTGAGTACCATCTCTAGGGTGGGTTACTCTATAGGTTGGGTAAGTTGTGTTCCTAAAGGTGAGTGTTTGTTGTTGATTAGAGAGAATCACACCTCCAAGGTTGTAGGGCACTTTTGTGTAGGGAAGACCATGGCGAACTTGTAGAGGTATGTGTATTGGCCCAAGATGCAAGAGTAAGTAGCTAGGTTCATAAGAGGATGCATGATTTGTTGTACTAGTAAGCCTAGCAATAGGAAACAAGGTCTATATCATCCCTTACCTATACCTACTCATCCTTGGGGAACCATTTCCATGGATTTTGTGGGTGGTTTCCCGACAACCAGGAAGGGATATGACTACCTGTTTGTGGTAGTTGACAAGTTCAACAAAATGTGTGTTCTGATGCCCTGTAAAAATACCATTAGCAGACAAGAATCAACAAACATGTTCTTTGAATAGGTCCAAGTGCAGTTTGGGATACCAAGGAGAATCATTTTAGAGAGGGACACAATATTTCTCAGTGCATTTTAGACTACATTGTGGGAGAAGATGGACAAAAAATTGAAGAAATCTACAACATTCCATCCATAAACAAATGGGTATACAAAATTAGTGAACAAGAATTTGGTGCAACTTCTAAAGGGATACAACCAAAAGCACCAAAAGGCCTAGGATGAAAACTGGTATATATACAACATTCTTATAACAGATCAGTCCACACTTCTATAGGAAAGTCCCCGTTTGATACTTGTTTTGGATATTTTCCACCTTCACCTTTGGATATTGCATATGGGAAACAAGGATGAGTGAGGGAAGATCTTACAGGAGATTCTTTGATTGTTGAGAAATTTATCGAGAATATTAGGAAAATCCATATACCGGTATAGGAAACACTACAACAGTCGCAAGATAAGTATACGGCCAGACATGCTCATGTTATGCAACTGGATCACAAAATAGAAGAAGAGATAGATCAACGACTTCAAAATTTGCTTTGAGGGGGCAACCTCCTTTACATTACAAAAATGAACAGTTCTTGGATGATTCAAATGAAAAAACCTCCTTTCTCTATATAGGAGTCTAAGGGGTCACAATATAATCAGAGTCGACATAACAATAATAATGTAAGGGCACAATAATAACAATAGTGGGCTTCTATGGGGCACAATATTAACATTATGGGTACTACATGGGAACAACAATAATAATAATGGGGCTATATTGACAATAACAATGAGCAAATACACTAGTATTATAGGGACCTAACATGCCCCTCTCCTTCAAAAACTTGTTGTCCTAAATGCTTGAGTAATTATGGATGCTTATGTATAAAATTATCATCCTCCCATGTGGAATATTCAATGGGTAAGTTCTTCCAGTTGATGAGATACTCTGAAATTGATCGATTTCGTAGTTGTTGAGTTCTTGTTTATATGACTAATTCAGGTTCTAATATTATTTTTCCTTCCTCATAAATTTTTGACAATATTGTTTGAACTTGGAACTTGTCACCTATAACCTTCTTTAAGCATGAAATATGGAAAGCTGGGTGCACTCGGGAAGATGGAGGAAGCTCCAATTTGTATGCCATAGTACTAATCTTTTGCAGCACCTTGTAAGGACCATAATACTTTGGCTATAATTTATTATCGTTCTTAGCTTGCATGAGGGACATTTGTTTGTATGGTTGTAGTCGTAAAAATACCCAATCACCTATATAAAAAAAAGATGTTGCGATGTTGATTTTCCTATTGTTTCATTTTATTTTGCATTTCATTTTATTCTGCACCAAAGTGAGGTTATCGTTTAAGAGTTGGATAAGTTGTTGTTGATGCTTGATGTGATATTCCACTACTTGAACCTTAGAATTTTGTCTTAAATATGGTGTGATGGACATTGGATGATATCCATAAAGTGCCATAAATGGGGTCATTTTTGTTGCAATATGGAAGGAAGTGTTATACCACCATTCAACCAAAGGTAATCACTTGACCCATTGTGTTTGTTTATCATATACAAAGCAACGAAGATGTCCTTCCAAAAAATTGTTCACTATCTCATTTTTACCATTATATTGAGCATGATAAGATGAGCTATGAGCTAATTGAATACCCAGACAAGAAAGTAATTATGTCCAAAAATTTCTAGTGAAAATGGGATCTCTGTCGCTTACAATATTTTTTGGGTTTCCATGTAGCTTTAGAATTGTTTTGATAAATGTAGTACGAACTATACTAGCTTTAAATGGATGAGAAAATGCACAAAAGTGTGCATACTTGGTCAATATAATAACTACCACTGTGATGACACTCTTTCTTTCAAACTTGGGTAATCCTATGATAAAAGCCATTGAAACCTTCTCCCAATGTTGACTTGGAATGGATAAATTTTGTAACAGACCCATTGTCTTAATTGTCTCAACTTTATTTTGTTGGAAAACCAAACATTAAGCCACAAAATTTTGAATATCAGATTTAAGGCCATCCCAAAAAAATTCCTTCCTAACCCCATGGTAAGTTTTTAAAAATCCTGAGTGCCCTCTTAAGGGAGAGGTGTGAAATTCTGGAAGAATATTTTGTTTGAGTTGGGAATTATTACAAAGGTATAAGAGATATTTGTACCATAATGAATCATTTTTCCAGCTAAATGTATCAAATGTACTGGGACCTTGTTGCAACTTTTGAATGAGTGTCGGCACTTCTTCACCATTCTTATATGCATCCCTTGATTCAGTTATCAAATCAGGTTGGATAATAGAAATGGAATAAAGAAATGCTTCCACGTATTCATCCTTTCTTGACAATCCATCTGCAACAACAATTTTCTTCCCTTTGTTGTAAATGATTTCAAATTCATATCCCAACATCTTTGTGACACATTTGTGTTGCTCTTCTGAAGATACTATTTGTTCTAAAAGGTATTTAAGGCTATCATGATCCATTTTTACCTTGAAGTGTCTTCCCATTAAGTAAGGTCACCATTTCTTAAGTGCATGTAATATTTTGCAACATTTCCTTCTCATAAACATATTTGTGTAAATGATTTCCTTTGATTGGAAAACTTTCAAAAGAAACGAGTCTTCCTTCTTGCATTAAAACAACACCGATTCCATTTCGTGGGGCATCACATTCCACAATAAAAGTTTTTGTGAAGTCTAGCATAGCTAAGGCTGGTGCTTGACACATTTCCTCTTTAAGATTTTCAAAGGCCTTAGTTGCTTCTGGAGTCCATGAAAATGCATCTTTCTTTAGTAATGTTGTTAGAGGTGCAACTATTCTCCCATAATTGTTAACAAAATTTCAATAATACCCTATCAAACTGAGAAATCCTCATAGATGCTTTATGGATGTGGGGATTTTCCATTCCTTAGTGGCTTTAATTTTGTTAGGGCCTACGTTAACACCCTCATGAGATACAATATGACCTAGATATTCTACCTCCTATACTCCAAAGAAACATTTCGATGTTTTTGCATATAATTGTTTCTCCTCCAATAGTTTGAGCGCCCTGTCAACTTGTTGAACATTATCCTTCCAAGACTTGTTGTAGATTAGTCTATCATCAAAAACTAAAAAAACAATTTTTCTAAGGAAGGGTTTGAAAATGGAATTCATCAAACCTTGAAATGTAGAAGGTGCATTGGTAAGGCGAAAAGGCATCACCAAATATTCATAATAACCCTCATCAGTTCTAAATGTTGTTTTCAGAATGTCTTCAATCTTCATTTTTAAATTGATAATAGCCTGAATGAAGATCCAACTTGGTGAAGTAAATTGATCCATGTAATTCATCTAATAATTCATCAATGACAGGAATGTGAAATTTATCTTTAATAGTGAGATTTTTGAGCTCCCTATAATCCAGACACATGCACCATGATCTGTCCTTCTTGTGCACCAATACTACTAGAGAAAAGAAAGAACTTTGACTAGGTTGAATTGTAATATCCTCTAGCATTTCTGCAACTATACATTCAATTTCACAATTTGTATCATAGGTATATCTGTAAGGCTCGATGTTTGGAGGAACACTTCTTGGAATCAAATGAATAGAATGATCATGATCACGAATAGGTGGGAGGCCTTTTGGAGTCTCAAATATCTTGGAATGATTGTCCAAGAATTTTTGGAGATCTAGAGAAATAGATGATTTCGTTGTTTGAACCTCTAGTGAACATAATTGTGCAATTATGCCCCATTGTTATTTATTTAGAA